>QTSX02003155.1:0-34888 GCA_014839935.2 Entomophthora muscae
TAAAGGAAGACATCTCAGAACCGCCTATTGTTCCCACTGTACTGAACCTTGGAAATGGTCCCTGTCTAGTAGCATATCTCATGAGTACCCCCAACTTAGAACAAGTCATGGCCATTTCCCTTGGAATAGCCCACAATGGGGCCATCCCTTGCCTTCAGTTACAGTTCAACCAGGAAGAATACTACAAGTTAATTGTTGCCCCACAATTTCCACAACATCTCCTTGCAGTGGCCGGTTCCGCTGAGCATCTACTGTTGTCCTTTGTTCAGCCTGCTTTAGCCCATCATCAAATGGTGTTGGGCCTTCACGCCCAAGAGATTTTGTCTCTACAAGCCTCTATCACTAATTGTTGGGATCAGTTTGCTGCTTACCAGCAGTGGATTTGCTCCCTGTTCTCCTTGGTATCTGATAACCAACATAACTCCATTACCTCTCAGGCTTGCTTAGTTACTCTCATAGAACAAATGGGTTAGTCCATCCCTGAGTACATCAGGGAACCTCTACATGAATTTCACCAGCTAGAAAGGCCCTGGAACACTCAAGTAGACTCCACCCTGAATGCCTACCCCTTTGATTTCAAACAACCTGTGCAGCAGCTCAATGCGTTTAGTGCTTACTCCTTTGACCGATTGTAACAATAGTGAAGCTTGCTGCTAGAGGTCTCCAAGATCACCACAAAGAGTTTGATCAGGAGAGGGCTACTACAGCTGCCGCCATTGCCAAGCTTCAAGCTCAAGTAAACAAGTTGCCTACGCCCAAGCCAGATGTCCCTCCTTCTCTTCCATCTGATGGCCTGATGGATTAAAACAGAATCTACGGGACACTATACAAGAGCTATGTGCGTTCACTTGTAATCAAGGACGCCCAGCAGACCCTCCACAGCCAGACCCTTGGGTGCTTGCTTTGACAACACAAATTACTGAGCTACAGCAAGAAGTTGCCGCTCAATGTGAGACTGTGGAAACTGTCACTAGCCCAGTTGAGATCAGCAATGGAGATGGCTGCTGACCTGGACTGCCAGGAAACCCCTGAATCCAATATGCTAGAGAGTTGATTGCTCTAGCCAATGAAAAGGACCATATGAAGCGGGATCATCTTGGTTTTTAAAAGGATGATCAAGAAAGGAGTTATTTAAGCAACTCTGTAAACAACAGGGTTAACCCCTGCCTCTCAGCGGGACCTTATTTAACCTCCCAGTTGGCTGAGCTTTCTACAGTGGTAACCACTCATGGTCAGCAGTTAGATGTTACTGAACCAGACTGACTGAACTGGCAACACTGTGGGTACCCACGCCTCTAAGACTTTAACCACTATTGAAGAAAGTGTCCACCAGTAGTGGGCCCAACAGTTCCCTTCTGAATCTGAAGCAGAACTCTCCCCAAGTAAAAATGTGCTAGATAGTAACAATAATGGTCCTAATCCCAAAGCGCTCTTCAAACCTACCTTCAAGCAAGTCTTCAATCCTGAAACATCCACCATTGTGGCGTTTCTGACCATCTACAAAACAGCCATGTGAAGGGCCTCTGATGAGGTTAAAAAGGAGCACATTCTAACCTTCTTGAACCCAACCTGCCAGGAGGTGATAGTGCCAGAGATGCCCATAATTGAGACTTGGGAAGAGATGAAACAGCTTCTGATCAATGAGTTTGGCAGCAACCTTAATTTGGAAGTGAAAAAGGACGCTTTTATGCACATTGCCTTCAAACCCAAAGAGATGTTGGCCGAGTTCACGGACAGGTTCTATATAGAAGGACAGCAATTGATAACTAGCAGACAGTTTATAGCGCATGAGGCTTACATGGCTTTCACTCAAGCTCTCAAAGTTAATCAACTTCTTTGCCTCCATTTAAAAGCTCACAAAGACATGCTTTCCTCTATGAAGAGCATAAAGACGCTGTTGCAGGATATGCATCTGACCCACTCTGGAGCTGTTGTGCATGAGAATTGAGCTGCTGCTAAATTTGCTCTTCTTCTTGTGGCCCTCAAATCTTCACTATGAACTCCCAGAACTCTCCTAGACGTCAAGGTTGCCATAAATGCAGCCAGATAGGTCACCATTCTTGAGTCTGTACCAACTCTCAAGGTGAAGGAGCTGATTCCAATGATCAGGAGGGAAAAGAACAGTCAACCTAGAGGCAGAAACACTCTTGATTAACAATCCTTCCCAATCTCCTCCAACTCCCCTGTCTGTAGCAGAATTCAAGCACGCTGACACCAAAGTGCCTCCCATTCTGCTACTATTCCATGATATTTCTGACAACTCTGACATGGATGATTCAGACATTACTGATTCTGATGCCTACAGATAACTCAGTTCTAGCAGTTCCCAAAACCATTGTAGTCCTTTACAAGTTAAGCTCTGGGAAAACTACAGCAACTGCCAAGCCTCTGCCTGAAGCCAAGGAGGTTGTCTCTCACCTATACCTCACACAAGATAAGAGGTCTCCTGCACTCATAGAATCTTCCAATAAAGCTGCTGAAGTAGCTGATGCTGTTTTCAAGAATGTTTCCGTCTTGCTTCCTCTCCAGACTGTCTATAAGGAGTTTCCAGGCTTGAGATGCATAATAAAAAAATGGGACAAGGAGCTAGCAAAAGCTCAAGACATCCTGACTGTCCTCCCACCCTTTGGTTGTATCACTACTTGTGTAGAGATTTTCATCCAAAAGGTGAAGATCAAGGCTGTCTTGGACACTGGATCTCCTGTTAATGTTGTCTCCTCAAAGCATGTCAAAAAGCTTAAACTCGCCCCAGACCTTAATTATCAACAGTCTTATGGTACAGCTGAGTTGTTCATGACCCGCGCCATAGGGGCATACTCTGCTCTCCCTATGCGGTTTGGAAGGCTACTCTTAGCTGCACCTGCTGTGGTATTAGAGAATGATAGTTATAATCTTCTAGTTGGTACCCAATTCCTTAGGGAGTACAATGGGATCATCATTTTAAAAGATGAATATCTCTCTATTTTAGGGTATGACGTCCATTTAATCTTTTAGGAGCCTTCAAAGTTCCCAGAAAGTGCCTTAAGATGTGTGCCAAAGAGTACCATACTGGTGTCTTCACTCTGAAGCACTGTACCCATTCATCCAACATGAAGTGTCCTCCTATGGTCTTCCCTGCATCTGAAGGGATTCCACTGCTGGCCACTTCTGCTTTGACAATTCCTCCTGGCTCTCAAGCCATTTTAGACTCTCAGATATCATAAAAGTTGCCTGAACACACATTCTTAGAGTTTTACTCTCCTCCCTTGCTAGGTTGCAACAAACCCTACCTCTGCCCAGGGATCTTAGATGTCTCTAACAAAGACCCTGTCGTTTGCTGGTAGAAAACTTGACTTCTCTCCCCATACACATGTCTAGAGACCAGGTTGTTGGCTATGACAAGTTGCTGAATGCTCATTATGTGCTACCACTACATTCCTTTGGTACGTTCTGGGACTTCAACTTACCTGAAGACAAGCCACAGGTCCTATCTCTGTTTACTTCTCAGGACTTTCTGCAACTGTCCCCAGTCCAACAGAAGGAGGTTCTCAACCTGGTAGATAAGTTTTCAGATATCTTTGCTAAAGATAGCACTGATTATGGTCTAGCCAAAGGAGTTATTGTGACTTTACTACAGTCACTGCTGAGTATTTAGCCAAATAAATGCTCCAAAATATAAAGATGTTCTGTTTTTGCTATTTATTACATATAGATAGGTTTGTTTGGAATTCTTGAGGGAAAGGTTCCTAGAAACTGGATATCTATGTTTAATAAAAGAACAGAATATGGATATTTAGTTAGGTTAGGCTAACTAAAATAATTGAGGCAAGATTGGCCAAATCAATCTTGGAGACTAGGCGTCTCAAAAATGGGTTGATTAATCAGGAAGATTAATTAATAAATACAGGATATAATTAATGAAGATTTAATTATATTAAAATGGTCTTGACTTTGTCAAGAAGTTTGGTTAAGGTTAACCATGGGAAAACCCCCAGAATTTGGGTTAAAAGCGCTGTGTTGGCAAATTTATTGGGTTAGAGGCGCCACTATCAAATTTTCTCAGGCGCTGGGGCACCGCCTAAGGGAAATTGCTGGGCGCCGCAGTGGCGCCTGGTTTGAGTTTCAAAGCAGTTTAATGGGTTTTAAAGGCAAAAAACCATTAAATGCAAAAATAACTAAATAAAGGCAAGGATGCCTAGGAATTCAGGTTTGATCAGCTGGTTCCCAGTTGCAACACTGATAGCAGAGTTTAGGATGTACAATCCACAGGGTTTTGGCGCTAGGAGCTGGGGAAGCTCCATGCCAAATTGGTACATTGGGTTGAATGGAGTCAGGTGACTTCTGCCCATTGTAGGTCAATTCTCATAGGTTGAGAATTGTTGATGATCTTTCAGGTAAAGATCTATGTTGGATGACTCAAATGTCATAGACCATGTGACACAAATCATTGGTTGATTCAGGAACCGGAGGGGTTTTCAGCCGTGTATGTCCCAAATGGTATATAAGCAAAAACAGTTAAACATTAATAAAATATATTCATTGTCAGTTTTGACGCTTTCCCCTCACCTATTTTTCAATTATCATGCCTTCTTTGTTAAAATTTGAGAGAGCCAAGTTTGGGGTCCTTTGTGTGGAAACCGCTGCCGCAAAAAGGAGGTTCCTACAAGTACATCAGAAGAAGCTTGGACCAGCCTGGAGGTCACTAAGACTGTTCCTGCTGAATCTTTAGTAGAAGTAAAGGCTGCATTCAAAGAGCTGTATTCCAATTACTTCACAAAGGAAGGGACTCCCGCCCAAGAGAACCAAATTTATGCTTGGGATGCTTGGAACTTGTTGGTAGGATGGGATTAAATCTTGCAACAAGTTTAAGAGATGGCAAATTGTGAAGTTGAGGCGTTGAGAGCACAAGAGGAAAAAAGTGTTGATATCATGGCTTGTTGGCGGGATGACAATAAAGTGTTATCCAATAAAATTGCCTCCCTGGAGGCAAAGCTCCTTAAAGCTTTGTCCCAGGAAGGTAACAGAAATAAGAGTCAAGGGCAAGATAATGGCAGGATGGACTGGTTAAGCCTGGATCTGTCACAGTTATTCATCAAATTGAAACTGGTGATGCTCCCTCCTTCTGAGCTAAACCTTACTGCCATAGTCAAGTAAAAGATGCTCATGTGTCTAAGGAGCTCAAACAACTACTAGACTCTGGGTCACTTGCATCTTCCCAAAGTCCATGGGCCTCCCCTTTGCTCATAAGAAGAAGAAGGATGGAGGTTGCCGCAATTGTGATAGACTATTGACGGTTGAATTCATTAAACAAAAACAATTCTTACCCCTTTCTGTGTATTGATGATGCTCTCTGCTGCCTTGGAGGCTCCAAGTTCTTCTCAGCTATGGATGTGGGATATTTTTAATGACAAGTTGACGTCTCTCCTGAAGATAGGCAAAAGGCTGTGCTTATCACTTCTGAGGGCTGTTTAAGCCTACACATATACCACAAGGACTATGCAATGTCCCTTCTACCTTTCAACGGGCCATGGACTCCATCCTCTGTGACTTGAAGCTTTCATGTGTCCTGGTGTACCTAGATGATATAACAGTCTTCAGTGCTATAATTACTGATCACCTGGCCCGCCTCAAAAAACGTTTTCCTAAAAATTCAAGAAGCTGGCCTCAAACTAAAACCATCGAAGTGTGCTTTCTTCAATGAGTATCTTGAATTCTTGGGCCATGAAGTAACCCAGACTGGGATTTATCCAATGACTAAGAAGGTTGAGGACATTGAAAAAATGCTTTCACCCATCAACTTGTGTAAATTACAAGTCTTTCTGGGAATGATGGATTACTACAGACAGTTTATCCCTGAATTTTCTGACACTAGCAAACCTCTGGTTCAACTGTTACACAATGTTCCCTTCAAATGGAATGCTAGTCAACAACAGGCCTTTGAGACTCTTAAACAAAAACTCAAAGAGGCTCTCATCTTGGTGAATCCTGACTATTATAAGGAATTAATCTTCTACACAGATGCTAACAACCTAGCTATTGGGGCCAACCTGGCCCAAATAGATGACAAGGGAGTGGATCACCCTGTGTTGTATTCTTCTTGTGTCTTCAACAAACACAAGAAGAACTATAGTGACGCTGGGAAAGAATGCCTTGATGTACTGCATACAGTTAAACAATTATGTCATTATGTGTATGGCATTCATTTCACTGTGGTCACTGACTACGCTTTGCTCAAGTGGCTGCAGCAGCTCAAAGAACCAGAAGGGCAACTAGATAGATGGGCCCTTTTTCTGAAGGGCTATGACTTCACAGTGTTAAATTGTCCCAGGATCCAACACCAAAACGCTGATGGATTGTCCCAAATGTCTATTCTAGCTCTACACCCTGCGGAAGCTGATCAACTATATGAATGTCATTTATATACTTCTGGGAAGTATATTAAACAAGATAAGGGGAAGATATAAGAAGAGAATGATAATTTATTGGATATGAAATATAAGATAATATATAGTATCATGGAAAGCCACATACTATCCATCTACTTCATGGGGGTTGTGGGGCTTATCTGAGCAATGTTCCTCTTGGGCCACAAGGCTTGTCCAAGTTGTGTTCTGCTTAGGATTCAAAATTTTGATCCCTGTAATAGATAGTCAAACAATAGGAGTGCCACCAACTTATTGATTAGTTGGTGAGCCATTCAGTGACTCATTTGGTGATCTACTTGGGGCATTAATTCCCCAAGAGGGAATAATCAAAGATGTTACAACATCTCCCCCTGGGGTGCTGGAAGGGGGAGCCTTGGGAATTTTCTTTAGAGAGTTGGGGATGCGTGCTTGGTACTGATCCAGTTTGGCGTTGGGGACAGGGAGTCTGGAATTTTTTTGGGTCATTATGGCTTTGCACAGGCGGAGTTGGTTGTGGTGCATACATTTCAGTTCAGTCTGAGCCCCAATTCCTTTGATGAGGTAGGTGTTATTGGGCTTGACTTCCATAACAATGCCTGTTCCACATAATCCTGGGTCCAATTTGTGTTGGTCGTGATTGACAACCCATATTTTGTCCCAATTTGGAATCTTTCTTGTTGTAATGGGATTTCTTCCCATTTGACCCTTTGGTATTCCATTTTCTCTTGGTCTTTTCTGGCTTGTAGTACATTGGGGTCATTTTTTTCTGGCACATTTTTGGGCAGAGGTAGTTGTGGTCCTGCAGTTGTACTGACAAGAGCAGGCTTTTGTTCATAGACAAGCTCATAAGGGCTTTTGCCCGTATTGCGGTTGACTTGTGTTCTACAGACCATGAGCGCTGTTGGGAGAATGTTGACCCAGGCCTTTGGATTGTTAGCAGATAACTTACTGAGGGCTCCTACAAGCGCGCCATTTAGTTATTATACTTGTCCATTTGCTTGGGGGTGATATGGGCTGGCTGTGATGTGTTTTATTTAATATTTGGCAAGGTAAATATTGGTGTCAATGGCTTTAAGTTCAGTGCCCCCATCTGTGATGAGGAGGTCTGGTTTTCTGAACTTGGCTATGATCTCTTTTCCAATTAATTGCCTCACATCATTGCCTTTGTGTTCTTTGGTGGCTTGTGCCACAGGCCATCTGGTTGTATAGTCAATAGCTGTAATGATTTACTTTTTGCCCTTGTTTTTGCCAGGCATTAGTCCCACAATATCCAGTGATCATACTTTGAAGGGTTGTGTGATGAATATGGGTACTAGTGACTTGGGTGGTGCTTTGGTTCAGACGTACTTCTCACAGACTTTGTATTGTTCCAGTATTTCTCTGTTATTGTCTAGCATGTTGGGCCAACAGTAGTGTGTCTTGACATTGTTGAGGGTCTGGATGTACAGGCATTCTGGCTACCGCCAACCTGCTTAACATCCAGCCATTGCCCAATTCGGTGCCCTTCAATATACTGTTTGACATACTGAGAATGGTAACCAAGCAATATCAAATGACAATCCAAGTATCCAGTGGCTAGAAACCATCCCGCACATGACCAACCCCTATGTTCAATCCACTAAATCTCTGCCACAGCCCAAGCTATATAAGTATAAAATATTATCCAATAAAAGATACTTCTCTTCTCTCATATTTCTATATTTAAAGCTTCCCTAAAAGGCGCTCCTTATCAATATATTCATGCAAGATCCTGCTGCAGGTGTGTCCAGGTCTATGTGATATTAGAGGATTGTGTCAATCTTTTGTGTTGACATGACATATGGTACTGTATCACCATTTGTAAGTATTTGGTGTAGCATAATATATACATTTTTGAACAGGTGTTTGTTTTTAAGGACCTTCTCTTGGATGTACATTGGGGTGTCAGGTGGGAACCCTTGCTGGAGATTCCTCATGATTAACATGGGCCAGTTGGGGTTGCCATCAGCGCAGAGGACATGTTTGCTGTATAGCCTTGACAGGGCATCTGCAGTCAGCATTTCCTTGCCTGGTTTATATTTGATTTGTATGGTTATCTCTGTATGAGATTCATCCATTCTGCTTGTCTTCTTGACAGGTGTTGTTGTGTTTTGAAGAATATCAGCACTTGTGGTTGGTAAGTACCTTAAACGTTTGTGCTCCTTCCATATAGCATTGTCACTTTGTGAGACAGTGTATAATAGATACCAATTCCTTGTTGTTTATGGGATATCTTTGTCTACCATCTAATAACTTCCTTGATTCATATGCCACAGGGAGGAAGTCTTTTTCTGCCATTCAGATATGGAGGACTCCTCCTATGGCATAATTAGAAGCATTGATCTCTAGCTCATAGATTCCCTCACAATTTTGGTATTGGAGGATGGGGTCAGTGACCATGTGTTCCTTCAGTTGGTGGAAATGTTGGTCTTGTAGCAGTGTCCAGAAAAACTTGGTTGTTTTGCCAGTAATGGCAGACAGGGGGGCTATTAGGGCACCCCAGTCAGGGATACTCCTTCTTACATAGGCGATCATCCCAAGGAATAAGCAGAGTTTGCTCTTATTTCTTGGGACTGGCATTTCAGTTATGGTGTGTATCTTGTCTGGATCTGGTTTGATTCCGTCCTTGCTGATAATGTGCCTGAGGAAAGGAAGTTCTGCCAAGAAGAATTCACACTTTGACGGTTTTGCAACCAATTGGTTCTTCTCAAGGGTACAGAGGACCAGGCAGACGTCTTTCCAGTGTTGTTCCAGGTTGGGACTGTAAATGATGATGTTGTCCAGGTAGATAATTGCTTGTTTTCCTATGTGTTCCTTGAGAACTTTGTTCATGAAGGAAACAAAGGTGCTGCATGCATTTGTCATGCAAAACTTAGAACAACACATTCAAAGGATCCATATTTTGTTCTAAATGCAGACTTTGGAATGTCTTCAGGTTTCACGTAAATTTTGTGGTAACCTGCTGTCAAATCAATTTTTGTAAAGATTTGGGACCCCCCCAGGGCGTCAAAAAGGTTGTCAATTAGGGGCAGGGGATACCTGTTCTTAATTGTGACCTTGTTGAGTGCTCTGTAGCCGGTGACCAGGTGGTGTCCTCCGTCTTTCTTTGCCACAAAGAAGACATCAGCACCTAAAGGTGACTTTAATGATTGTATGAGTCCCTCTTGAGTGCTTTGTCAAGGTAAGCTTTTAGGATGTTGTCTTCTTGTGGTGTGAGGCAGTATATAGGTCGTGCTTTAGGTACAATTCCTTTGAGGTCAATCTCATATTAAATGCTGCAGTCAGGAGGTAATCCTGGCAGTGTTTCTTGGAAGACAGCGGGGAACTTGCTAACTAGCTGGTCTTGGATGTGGTCCTCTTCACACTGAGTCTCTGTATTTTTAAAGTGGATGACCTTGTATGTGCAGATACTCCAATTGATTTTGCTAGGGTTGGTTTCCTCTTCTGTTTCCATGATTTTCACAAATACATGGTCCCTCAAAAGTGTATCAAGGTGGGTTGGGTAAACATGGTGGTGTACCTCTCCTCTTTGCATTGTGATGGTGGCACTATTCCAATCAATGTGAGGTTTGGTCTTTCTCATCCAGTCCAGGCCAAGGATAAACATCATACTTGGTGATTGGTATGATTAGACCACTGAGCGTGGTTTGCACATCTTTGATTTAGGCACATAAAGGTTTTGCCTCTTGAGTGACCAATGTGCTTCTGTTATCTTCAATGATGAGTCTCCTGATACTGCTTCAGGTGGTAGATAATCTCATGAGGTCAGCAAGTTTCTTGTCAACTAGGGATTGGTCTGCTCCAGTGTTGAATAGTGCAGTGCCCTGGTATCTGCAAAAATGAAAAGTATAGGTGAGGAGTTTATTTCTGGTTTAGGCGGCAAACAGTAGAGGGTCTGTGACAGTCCAAATGTTTGGTGGTTTTCAGAAGGGGCTTATGTTGGCCAAGTGGAAGTTTAGTGACTGTTTTTGAAGAAAGCTGGCTGAAGAACCCAAAGATGATGGTGAAAAACTAGTGGTCTGGAGAGATGAGCTGAGATTTTGCTGAATTGATTTGCCAAACTGGGAAAATGTAGAATTTTTTGCCTTGGTTTAGTAGTAAAATCAAGAAGGAATGTGGATAGAAGTGTGGTTAAGATATTCATTTATTAAGTTCCTGGGATAGATGAAGGTATGTTGCTACGAGAGCTGGATACAAAGTTGTTTTGGTGGGACATTTTCCTTGGATTTTACAAGATTTGTAAATATATGGGGAAAACGTTGAAGAGGTCCAGAAAGAACAGTTTAAATAGCATTCTACTAATTATGGGGTTAGGTTGAATGCAAGGAAGACCAGTGCCAGAATAATGGACTGTTTAACACTTTGGTGCGCAAAGAGTTGTCAATTTGAGCGGTTTGAGCAATGGAAATTGATTTCTTAGTTGGATCCCAGTGAAACTTTAGAAATGGTCTATTTCTGAGCTCTGCATTCATTGGTTTAGTTCTGGAAGGTTTCCTGATGAAAATGATTGGTTGGAAGCCAAAAGCTTAAAGTATAAGCAAGGAAATAGTGAATTAATACTTTAAGCTTTTGAGAAAGTAAGTATGTAAGCTTAAGTTATTATAAGAAAAAGTGAGCATCAATGGTTTAAACTACTGAAGAAAGCCATTTTAAAGGAAGAACTGTTGGAAAAAAGACACTATAAGAAAGTGGCTGGCTGGAAAGTTACAGGGTCTTTCCAGGTCTTTCTGGGTCTTTGACAGGGTCTTTTCAAGGCCTTTTGAGTTTCAACCAAGAGGTTTTTGGAAGCCTTTTGATCACCAGCAGGAGCTTGGTTGTACTTATACAAGTAGAATAACAAGGCCACTGGAGCTATAAAGAGAGCTGAAGCCCACAATAACGGAGCAGGAGCCCAAGAATAAGAAGCCAGAGTCCAAGTTTAAGGTGCAGGAGTCCAAGACCAAGTACAAGGAGTCCAAGATATTGTTGGAGGACTCCAAGTATTGGCAAACTCATATTATTTCCCTGACCCACCGGGGCAGATAGCAGAAGGTTTCTAAGGGGATCTTCCTTCTGAGAGTGAATAAAATCACATTTTGACCCCTATACATATTTCCGAGATACATTTTCCCTTACTAGAGAATGACAACCTCTTCCAGCTGGTCCCTGGCTATGATCCAGGACACACTTTGGGGACTGGTGGACAGGAACCCTGCAGGGTTGCTGGAGGGTACTTGGATCATAGTGATTGAGTCCACATCTTGGTCCCTATATGAGTCTTGTATGTTGGGGGAGGGCAGTTTGCCTAAGCACTCCCCTGAGCTTTTACTTCCTTGTTGGTATCTTTGGTGCTTGCCTGGTTGGCTTGTTCAGTGAAATTCCCAGTTCAAGGATGGGTGTTGTTGGCTCAGTTGTTCTGCTTATTGAATCAATGATCCTTCTTGGCTGTAGGGCTCTCCTTGTGCTTGTTGGTTGCATGTAGATTGTCAGATTTTTGGACTGCACACTTTTCTTTAAAGAACACATATTCAAGGTTCTTGAAGAAGGTCATATCAAACTGACGTCTAATGCGCATGGGAAGACCATTTGTAGAAGCCTGATTGTAGCCCAGGTTCATCAAGAGTTGATGGTGTTGGGCATGCAGTCACGTAGGTCCTTTTTATGAAGCAATGTACTCCTTGATGGTTCCTATCATCTTGAAGGTTTGAAGCTCTGTCATAATCACTATGCCGGAATCCTTCATGGAGAAATTTTTGAAGAATGCAGTTTTGAATATCTCCCGTTTCTCTTCTGGTCAGGGTGTTGGGCTAGCCACCTGCTTACAAAACAAGATGTGGTTCCTGTAACTCAAAGGGCAATTTCACTGACCCAGAGTCTTTGGGGTAGTCCACTTGCTCAAATTTGCTTTGTGTACTGTTGATCCAAAGAGAGGCATTTTCTTGATGTAGTCCCGCAAAAGCACCAATTTTGGCTGTGCACAGGCGATGGAATACAATATTGGGTATCTAAGACTGTTGTGGTCCTGTTTTGGCTGATGATGTGGGTAACAGTCTGCAGGGTTTGAGAGTGTTGTATTGTTTGACAGGTACAAGATATTGTCATAGATAACAAGGCCTGTGTGAATGTCTTGTCCCTCTTTGTAGTCTCTCCAGCTGTTAGGGAGTACCATTGATTGAGTCCTTTTCTTAGGAGGAATTTTTTCTTTGTGTGGGTAGGTATGGATAACCTACCTATGATACCACTGTTTTGTATATACTTTTGGAAAGTATATTAAACAAGATAAGGGAAATATTTAAGAAGAGAATGATATTTTATTGGATATGAAATATAAGATAATATATAGTATCATGAAAAGCCACTTACCATCCATGTATGTCATGGGGATTATCTGAGTAATGTTTCTATTGAGCCACAAGGCTTATTCAAGTTGTGTTCCATTTAGGATCTTGATTGGGTGATCCCTGTCATAGATGATCAACTGATAATAGTGCTACCAGTTTGCAGGCTGGTCAGTGAACCATTCAGTGCGCCATTCAGTGATCTGCTCAGGGCGTTAATTCCCCAAGAGGGAGTAATCAAAGATGTTTTTACATGAACTAATTGGATATCCTTCTTCATGGGAAAATGAAACTGAAGTGATTTGAACTGCCCTTTCTAAGCTATCTGAAGACACCCTCATTTGTGACAACCAACTTTTTAAGAAATTATGAGACTGCTACCTACCTTATGTACAGCCTAGTCTCCGCCTTTTGTTAGTGCTTCAAGCTCATAAAGAGACGGGACATGGAGGCATTGCCAAGACCTATGAATGGCTCCAGAAAAACTATTTCTTTGAAAACCTTTGCCTGCTGATTCCATATGTCACTGCTAGTTGCCATGATTGTCAGCTCCAGCAATCTCAAACTGCCTCTCACAAGTTCAAACTAGTCCCCCTTCAGCATGCATTTCATACTGTCAGCATTGATGCTGTAGGGCCTCTTCCCCGCTCCTGCTCTGATTGCCACTTTATCCTAATTGCTGTTGATCATTTTAGCAAGTGGATATAAGCTCGCCCTACTAAGGACATCACTGCTAAGATAAACTACTGCCTTCCTGCTTCAAAATGTATTCTTTTGCCATGGTTGTCCTCAAGTGTTGTTGTCTGACAATGGAACTAACTTCAATATAAAGTTGGTGACTTCTGTTGTTGAGGCTTTGGGGTCTCATCAATCCTTCTCATCTCCTTGTAAGCCTTCCACTAACAGGGCTGTAAAGCGTTCTAATATAACCTTGGATTCTATCATGAGAAAACTCACTTACTCTGATGCTGCTCACAGGGATTTATACTTGCCCGCTGCTCTCTTTGCCTATTGCCTCAGCAAACAATGTGTCACAGGGTATCCCCCTTTGCTATGTTTTATGGGTGCGAGGCCACCACTTGGTTGCTTCTGGCCCCCCTACTCTCCTCTGATAAGGCCATGGATCCTGATGACCACATCAAAAACTTAGTTAATCACATAATTGACATACAGACCACTTTGTATACCTCTGTGTATAAGACCAATATGCTTGAGCTCTCTCCTGAAAATCCTGGACATTCTTCCTTGCCTGAGTTTAGCATTGTAAATCATATTCTTTATTACCAGTATAGAGTAGAAGGACACGCCCACAAGCTAGATATGTTGTGGGTTGGGCCTTTAGAAATAACCTTCAAATGCAGGTCAGAATATACCTTGAAACTCCTCTCTAGTGGTCGTCCATTTGCCCAAGTGCATACCAAGTTTCTCTGGCAAGTACTACCCCTAAGACCAATATAGAAGGGGGCAATGTTGTGAATGCTGCTATTCACACTATTTTGATTTTGCCTTTGTTGGGTTATTTTGAGGATATATCCCTTGCTTTTCCTTTTGCTCCTTGAAATGAGTCTGTTTTCAAGCTAGGGTAATTCAATTTTTTGGTTTCCTGATTCTGCGTAACTCACTTGCCCCACTCATGCTTGTGGCAAGTAATCCTACCGTCCTAATATTGTTTTGTGGTATTGCTAAGCAATATATATTCCAATCTTGTATTCACCAATAAAATTTAAGTTCTATTCACATTTCTGATCCTTGTGTTTCCAAGTACTTTGGCGCCTCTCTCTATCCACAACTATTAGAGATCTATCATTCAGGACCACAAGGTAATCCAAAACACTTACCTGCCAACTACCCAAGACTTAGTACAAATCCAATCCTAAGGTTATGATTCCCCATTGTGTGTCTGTGCCGCACCTCAGAACAGAACACCAGTCAACTTATAAAGGCTGTCTAGTGTGAGGAAGCTTTCTAAAGGCCCCTGAGCCCTTAATTTTTAAAGCCATCACCCCTGAGCCAGATGGATAAAGAGGATTAGTTCAGTTTCTTTCATAAACTTTTAATTCCACAGCCAATAAATAGTTTATATTAAAACACGTTTCCTGGCTTTATAAAAGATTAATTTTTTACTTTTTGCATGTATCCCTATCATAGGGAACCTGAATTGTTGATCAGTCATGCTTCAATCCATCCCAGATGGATATGATAAACTACATCTGGTACAGCAAATATCTGTGTCTTATGTCAGGTTAACAGTTAAATAAACATAGATACAAGGTGGGATGTTAAAACAGGTTTCTGGCATCCTTAAAGCTGTACCCTTTTATTGATACAATGGGTAGCAATCTTTTACTTACAAATGTGATCATGGGGGCGCCAACAAACCTACCTTGATTTGGTGCCACCATCTCCACCCAATACAAAATACAACCAGTTCCAAACATATGCTAATGTCTATTACCTACAGCACAGGTAAGGATTGCTTCAGTCAATTTTTAGATCTATTCAGAGTTTATGGATGTATTTGGACACTAAACAAGCCAAGGTTTAAAAAATATGGATTATAACCCATAATATACTTTTAAAAATGTGGTTGTTTAACCAGCCAAGATCTAAAGCTTGATTTGGCCTTTTAAACATAGCACAATTTTAAAAATGCAGCTTTAAAACCTAGCCTAGTTTATTTATATCCCCTTTAGTTTTTAGTAGTCTTTATATAGAGGATAAGATATGGCAAGTTGAAATATATAAGAAAAGAAGCTTTAAAAAGAATTTTTATTAGCTTTAAAAAAAATTATGGGGATGTGAGTATGGGAGCAGATTTTTTGGTGTATTGTACCCCGCCAAGCTATTGTAAGCAATGCTTTGTAGCTGGGACCACTTCCCCTCTGAACATGACAGGTTATCCTTGTGCCACTTGCATGTGAGATGGCAGGCAACTGTGGTAAGTTCAACTCCCCCTTGGTGCTTAACACTATAGTAAAGTGATAATTCAGCTTTTTCCCTGATTGACAATTGGAAATTGTCAGGAACCAAGAGTACCTGGAGCTCCAGCAGGTGAGGGAAGAGTTGAAGCAGGACTGACATGGCCCGCCAGATGATGGAACCTAACTACCAGGTAGGAAAGGCCTCTCAGCCACAGCCCAAGGTCCAGACGCTGGCAAGGCAGAGCAATCAACCCGTGAGAGCCAGATAAAGCACTCCCAGGAATTGACACTATGACCAGTGGCATCAGAAGTTGGTGGGGGGTTGAAATGGTTGGTTTGGGTGATAGGGGCGGTTCTATGGGGGCCAATTAGGCAGCAGGATTGTCGACTTCCTGTTGAAGATCAAAGGGTATATAGTAATTTCTCTGCTGTCACGTATTATTTGATATAGATCCTTGGGAGCATCTGGGAAAGTGACCACTGCAAGTCTTCAAAGTCCAGGGTTTTGGTCAGGGTTATGGTGATACTCAGTGAAGTACACAGGGCCAAATGAAGAGTTGGGTGGATGGTAGTAGTCAAAGGCTTTGGTTTTATCAACTGGAGTCGGACTATCTATCCCAGTAGATGGGTACTGGCGCTTGGGTGTATGCAGATGGAAGAGTATCAAAAGTAGGTATAGAAACAGATTGGTGAACCAAAGGTTCAAATAACTTATTTGGTAAGAATGACAATACAGAACTTTTAAGTGCTTCTGATTTATATACTTACTCACATGCAGGTGCCTCTGGGCATCCTTCTGATGCTATCTGTGTGGCAAGGCTTGGCATCCAGGCTATGCTATTTGGTTGGCTGCTTCATGATTATTTTTGAGGTTTTCAGGAACAGTTGTTTGGCTTTTGATGATCCATCTTGGCTTGTCTGGCCATTGATTCTGGCAGGTTTGGCTTTGGGGTTTTGAGGGTTTTCCCAATTTGATCACCATTTTTGTACTGGCTTGACAGGCTCTCTTGAGCCCAAAGAACTTGATTAAAAAGGGGACCCCAATTGGGGACCCTAAATTACTTAATGGAGGATGGGCTTGATCTGGGTTTACTGGGAAGCTAAAAATAGCCTGCCAGGCCCAGCCAAACCCACCAAGGCTTGGGCGTAGCTTTTGGGGCCCAAAGCAGGCCCTTCAGCTACCACCAGGGCAGGAATGGTCCGCACCTGGATTTTTGCTTTTAAAAGCAAATCCAGGTGCAGTAAAATCTCTCCTGCCTGCTAGCCCCGCCTGGCAGCTAGGAGTGGGTTCAATTCCCACCTGGCTTTGAAACTGTTACTTTTTAACAGAAATTGACACTTTTTTAATTGAAAGATCTTGATGTAGTGGAAGCTCTTAATATAAAAATTAAGCTATAAAGCTATGGTATACTAAAGCAACCCCAGAGAGCTCAAAAATACAATAAAAACATACCTTGATTGATAAGAGTAGGAAGAGATAAGCAATTATTTCTCATTTTGCTATGTAACTTATTCTTGTCACTATAAAGATATTTTTGATTACAATAAAAATTAAAATTCCAATGAAACAAAAAATAAACACAAACACAATCATATAAGTTATGCAAAATATAAAGAAAATTTAATATTTATTCAATATAGTTCATATAAGCACAACTGTAAATATCTTATGTTTTACTAGTAAATTAACAAAAATTAAGATATTTCACTCACTTTCAACTATAACTATTCATCTCAAACTTACCATGTACACATAAAATAATCAGTACTAACTAATTAAATCAAAAAATAGAAAACTTAACCAAAAGCCAAAAACTAAATGATCAAAACTAAAGAGTAAAAATTAAAGCTAAAAAGTTAAAAGTTAAAAAGAAAATCATATAAGCAAGCAAGTTTATTCTTCACCCTTCTTCCATTTTCATTTTATCCCCTTCCAGGAGGGCAGTGGCAATAAGCTCAAGCTGCTACTTAATCTCAGAAGCCTTATACTTGTGCTTAGCTGCACCCTGGATGGCCTTTGTGAAGAGGGTGGATCTGGTTGTAGGCTTGGTGGGGGGACGTGGTTGGCGAGATCTCTGAGATTAGAGATAGTCTTCTCCTGCTCATGTTAGAGAAGGGAGAAGAACTTGTTGAGCTTCAGGTAAAGCCCAAATTTAGCCTTCAGATGCTTGTGATAAGCCTCTAGAGCCAAAGTGGTCTTCAGCTCCCTGTTGACAGCCTGCCCAGTAAACATTCCAACTGGCCTTGGCACAGGCCTTGCCTTTCCTCTGTGTGACAACCTTCCCAATCCACTGGGGCTCAAAGTATTCAAGGAAAGGCTTAAACTCTAGATGATTGGCTATGTAGGGATACTTTAAGAGAACCTTGAACCCCTGTGCAGTGTGCTCTGGCTTTAAAAAAGCCAAGGCACTAAATTGTACAAGCACAAATTTTCAGGTGTCCAAAGTATCCCTCCAGCTCAACCTACTAAGCTCAGCATAGAACTGCACATTGCAAGCAACTGCTTGGCAGAAGTGGAAGTGGCACCCTTGCACCTCCCTGCTTAACAGCTGCTCAAATGCATTGAACTGATCAGGCTGCAAAGTCCATAATGCACATGTCAGGCCCTAGAGTTCTGAGCCTTACCCTTTTCCTCCAAGTCCAGGGTGGCCTGGTCCTTGTCAGCGGCAGGAGGGTTGGCACGGGTGTAGGGGGGATCTTCTTGGCATCATTGTTCATCAGGGGAAGAAGGGAAAGTGCTTTTCAGAGGATGACAAAAGCGCAGGTGTAGATGGCCTCAGTGGCCCCAGGAAAAAAGAAAGAATACAAGTGGAATCATCCAGATGTCAATCTGGTCATGTATCATCCAGAGCTGGTAGAACATCTGGGGGCAAGTGGTAAAGGTACCATCAACTAGCCAGGTTGATGCCCTTTTCAACTCCACCAGGTTTTGCTGATTTGCATAGCAGATAATCTGACCTTGAAGCTGGGCCCATTGTTGTGCAGGAGAAAGCACTCCCCACTTAGAAGCTGCTTGAGCTCATGGGTGAGCGTAAGCTCAGAAAGAACATCAGAGGACTTGGGTGGTGCGAGGATTAACAGCAATGTGTTTATTGCTAATTAGCTTAACCAACTGCTCTTGAGTTGGCACCAACTTGAGATTGTTGGGCTTTATGTTTTGTAAGGCCTTAATGGCCAAAGCAGAAGCTTAGATATTAGCAGAGGTGGAAATCACTTGCAAAAGATACCACTTGAGTTTCCTTGTAATTAAAAGATTGGGGGCTTACATGGTGTGCTCCCCCTTCTTGGCTGTGACCTGCTCCCAGCCCTTGGTGTTCAGGTGAGCCCCACAAGTCTTATCCTCACAGAAAAAGTACTTGCTTTTTGTTTGCTGCTTTTGATTGTTGCAGTTGAAGATATAATTGCTCAGTAACGTAGCCAGGGCTGTCCTTAAATTGACATGGTTGGGGAAAAAACAGGGGAAGCGCTTGGGGACTTTGAACTCTCTTTCCACATTGCAAATGTTGTGGATGGCCAGTGGATCCCAAGCCACGTGACCAGAAGCTTTGCTTTTCATGGAATATTCCTCAGGCTCATCCTGGGGGTCAGATGAGAGAAGGGGGAAGAGCCATCAGGAGGGGGAGTGGAAGGGTTCTTTGAGGCCTGCTTTGATGCTCCTTCTTTCTTACCAGAAGAAGAGGTGGGCTCCTTGGTAGCCTTTGCATTCTTGGTACAGCACTCCTTAGTGGGCTTGGAGTTGGCCTCTGATTGGTAATAGGAGTAGTCAGTTAAATCACCATCAGATTTATTGGGGGAGGAATTTCTGGGGGAAGATGAAGGGAAAGTGGAAGATGAGGGTGGAGAGGGGGAGGAGTGGGAGGAGATGGGGTGGGGGAGATTAAGTTGGAGACTTTGCCTTTGCAGGCTTCTTGACACACTTGGGAGTGGGGGCAGTTTCTTTTGAGCCCTTTGAGGGCTTGGCGCTTGGGTAGGCTTGTTGGATTTAGATGATCTTGTCTAAAGTAAAAATTTAGTTTTATAAATAAAACAGTATGAAAGATATAAACACAGAGGTAAAGCAAAGTAAAAGTTAAATAAAAAGTATGCAAATAAAGCTTTATTTATCAAGAAAAAAACATAAATAAGTAAATAGAAGCAAAATAAAAACTCAAAGTATAGATATAAAAGGTTAAAACATAGAAAATAAGCGAGTTTATGATGAAGCATCAAAGATTTTAGGTTCAGCATAACATCTTAGTGCTAAAAGAATGAAAATAGTATAATTAAAAATCAAAAAAGTATATAAAAGTTATATGGAGAGTAGCAGGAAGAGTAGTAGATTATAATTGCAAAAAAATAATACATGGATTTTTTTATTGGGAGTTAAAAATTCAAAACATAGTAAAGCGTCAAGCTTGGAACTGTCAATCAGCTGGAAAAAGCTGAATTCTCACTGAAAAGTTTCTAGAGTCAAGCATAAAAATCAAATTTACTATATTTTTTACATATTAAACTTGCTTAAATTTAAAACAGGTTCAAAATTTAACCCAAAAGCAAGGCAGTTTCATATGCTCAAAAATAAAAAATAAAACATAAGTTAAAAAAGTAAATGAGTGGGAAGGTATTTATTAGGGATAATAGTGTGCTGGGAGAATCTGGGAGTGGATTATTTACCATGGTGTTGGTTACAACGTTAAGAAGCTCTATATACTAATCCCCAAGTTAAAGTTTCAATTAGATGGGTGTTGAGTGCCGCTCATAGTGTGTCACTTATTAATTAAGCCTTAATTCAATCCTTTGATTAGTTAAATCCAAGACAAATTGTGTGGGAAGTGGATAGAGTCAAACAGAGGGGGAGTCAAGTTTCTGTTTTTTTTTATAAATTGAATACTGTAAATTCAGAACTTAAAGGTTAAAAATGAGGGATTGTTAAATTCTTTTTCATGAACTCATTAACTTAATGAAGTAATTTCCATCCCAGAACAACTTATTTTTTATATATAAAAGGATGAAAAATATTCCTGTAAGTTGGTGAGTTTATGCAAAAGTATTTTAATATTCCAGCATTTATACCCTTAGGTTCTCAATCTACAGTATAAAATCTCTTAATAAATTGGGCTTAATTTATATGGCACCACTTAATCCACAAACCCAGAAAAGACATAAGGTAAAACAAGTGGGTTATTTTGATTAATGTCTATACCACTAAATCCAGTATAGTGGTGTTTGATAGCTTAATCAACAACTATGGAAACCAATAATAAAAATATAATAGTAAATGATAAAAATTTTATAAGCAAACATATTTTTTATTAATAAAATTAAGATTTGGCTTGAAAAGTGTCAAACTAGGCACTTTTGCTTTAAGGGTGTTGAACACAAGTTTTTTATTTTTATTAGTAAATTTACTTATAAATTGCCCCTTAAATTAGTCTTTCAGCTAACCAATTTATTAAACAGAGTTGAATTTGTGTAAATTTAATCTTGGTTTTTTGGTTTTGAATCCCCAAATTACTAGTAAAAATTAGCTTAAATCAGTTAAGCCAAAAATACTAATAAATTTGCATATGTGTCACTTGACTCCCTGGTACTTGACCCTTTGTCAAGTACCAGGGAGTCAAACTTACCACAGTTGCTGGATGACACTGATTACCCCTGAGGTGGCAGTGTGGTTTATAAATAGAAAAGTGGGGTAGGACATGCCATTTCCAAAACAGCATCTCAAAAACACCATCTCAAAATACGCCATCTCAATTTTTGCTGTCTCAATTTATTAGTAAAAACGCCATTTTGAGTTACAGCATTTTGAGTCTGAAAAAACAGGTTTAAAATTTTAGATTTTTTTTGAACTCCAAAAATTACCCAAAAAAATCCCAAAAATAAAAATTTAAAAAACATTTCTAGGCAAAAAAGCCTCAGAATTCCAAATTTGCAATAAAAAGGGGCTAATTAGAAGCAACAAGGTTGTGTAAAGTCCAAAAGTTAAAATAATCCCAAAAACAACTATTTTCTTCTATTTTAACTACAAACTATACTTTAAAATAAGCATACAATTGTACCAAATACTAAATAAAACTAAAATAATGATAAAATCAAAGGAAATATGAGGTAATATAAAGAAGAGTTTATTTCAAATAGGCTCAAATATTAGTGGAAAGAGCAACTGAGATGGCTTGAAGATACTCAAGCTTGCTATCCTTAGGATAGTAGGCAAGGACCACCTTGCTGATTTCAGTGTACTTTTTCACCGCTTTGGTCATCTTGGGGAAATCACCCTTGGTCTTCATGCCAGTCTTGAAGAGGTGGGCAGAGATGGCTTGTTGGGTTTTGAGGTGGACCATTATCTTATTAAATTTGGGCTTATGAACCCTAACCCTTGTGGCAAACTGGCTATGCCACCCTTCAAGGGAAGAGGTGGTCTTGATCAACCTGTCTTTGACCTGCTTATAGCAGTTCCAGGTGATTGAGTCATTGCCTTTTCTAATGTGGCGTGCTCCTTGTAAGATGCCAACCCATTGAGTCTCAAAATACTCAATAAAGGGCGCAAAGACTGCCTGGTTGGCCTAGATATAGGGATGGCGGAGGAGGGCATCATAAAAGGCATTGGTCTCCTCCTTTTGCACAAGGGCAAGGGCAGCAAAGCAATTAAAAACGTCCTTTGCTTCTTTGGTGCCTTCAGTGTAGACCAGCTCATGGAGGTCAGAGCACTTTTGGAGGCAGCAGCAGAGTACCTGCCTGAGGTGGAAGTATTATCCCTGAGGGGAGCTCTTAAAGACAAAATAAAGGCATTTGCCTGAGCCTGTTAAAAATCCACTACCAGATATTTGTGGTAGGGTAGGCTTTCAGGATTTTTCTTGGTTGGGGTGGGAGCGTCTTCTTCTTGGGAGATGGATTTCTTCTTGCACCCTATAGTCTCCTTGGGCTCCTCTTAAATTTTTGGGAGGATTTCATCCAGTTTGGCCTTTAAAATTGTGAGTGCCCGGACATAGGCTTCTTGCTTCTTATTTGGGAGGAAAAAAAGACCAGGGGAAGAACCAGATTTCCAACCTGCCCATGGATATTCCAAAGCTGGCTAAAGAGCTTTGGGCAGGTGGAGAAAGTGCCATCTGCAAGCCAGGTCTTGCACTTGAGGAGGTTTTGTAGATCCTGGCTTGAAGTAAAGCAGATGATACACTCTGGGGAATGTTGGCCATCATCATGGAGGAGGAATCTCTCTTCATGGCAAGATAGTTTTTGCTCCTCAGTAATGATCAATTGGTCAATGGAGCTTGCACTGACACCTTCAGTGCTCAGAGCATATCTTTGATCAGTAAAATATCTCTGTGGTTTTGAGGCACCACCAACAGTTGCTAGTTGGGTATCATTTAAATTGAGGAGCACATTGTTAACAACCTCAGTTGCAGTTTGATCCTTTGTGGTTGGGATCACCTGACAAAGAAACCAGCGGATAAGTTGATAGAGAGGGTTGAAAGGCTAGACAGAGTTGTGGTTAACAGTAAGGGTCTTAAATCTGGTGAACCCATAAGTTGTTACCCTTGCTGGGCAGCCAACATTATCACATTTGAAGTGATGTTAGTGTATGGGCTTCTTCTTGTCATTACAGCTGAAGCTGTAGCCCTTGTAGACAAAACTGGCACCCCCTTTCTTTATCATAATTAGATAGCTGATAGGGTATGTTGTTGGCACAGAAAAGATGTCATTTTGGTTTCATATATTGTGGATAGAGTTAAGATCCTAGAGCTCAATTGGCTCATCTGCAGGAGCACCAGGCTCCTGCTCTTTCTCCTCTTCAGGCTCTGAGGTAGGACCAGAGTGGCAATTGAAGTTGAATAATTTCTCTTGGGGGTCTGAGGGGGAGTAAACAAATGGAGAATGGGGAGGGGTAGGACTGTTTCCCTCTTGTTCAGGTGATGGAGTTGGGGTCTTGGGGAAGCTTTGGCCATAGAAGGCTGCTTCTTTGGGGTTTTCTTGGCCTTGAAAAGAGTGATTTTGGACTTTGAGGCCTTGGGCGCAGCTTTGGCAGTTGACTTGGGAGGCATATAAAAGTGAATTAGCATCAAAATATGAGCAATTTGGGGGTTGTTTTTAAAGAGAAAAATGAGAATGTTCTTAATATAAAAGTATTATTTTTTACATAGAATTGTAGAGGAAATCAAAAAATATATCCTATCAAAATTTCAATGTTTTTTATTTTGTAATAATAATTTTTTATTAGTATCACAAGTAGGCAAAACTTTGAGTTTTGACTGAAAACTTGCTCTCAAAATGGTGTTTTTGAAGTAACGTAATTGAGGTGCCGTAGCTCAAAAACATAGTGTTTTGACCATTTTTTATATCAAATTAACAAATCTACAGTGGAGCTACCTCAACCGGGCCAAAGAGTAAAACTTGAATTTCTCAAAAACTAGCTTATAGAACTGGGGTTAAGCCGTACCCTGTTGTTTAGAGAAGATCAAAAAATGGGTCATTATTTTAGAGATTAGGCCATTTTCTAATGCACATGCTGCTCAAGTCGCAGCATAACACAGTTCGATTTTGAAAAAGTAACTAATTACACAATTTATATTTAAAACATTAATAACTCAATGAAAAATTAATATTTTTTCACACTGTAAACTATCAAAATGAAGCTAAGAATCTTATCTTTCTATTGGTGTAAAATTTTTAATATGTATACTATGCTCAATATTAAAGCGAAAGTAATTTAAAAGAGCATAATCCAGATTTTATTATATGATTATATCTAATGATATAAAGTAGATCACTTCAAAGCTAATAAATACTCTTTTTGAATATACAACAGATGTTTTTTATTTGATGAAATTAAAGATAAGATTGAGAGCTTTATTTTCTCATTCTATTTTATTTAAAAAGCTCAATTCTCTAGGATTTTATGATAGTTTGAAGTTAGGATGTTTTTATCACTGTTTAGATTGATTTTAAGGTTCAAGTGAGCTTCGAACCTCAAATTGAGCATTCTTTAAATGGAATTCTTTAATATTTTATCATTTAAAAATATGCGGAAGAGTTACAATTAACTGAATACATCATTTTAATTGATTTGCATTGATTACAAAGAGGATATGATGTAATAATAATGCTTAGCTGCTTCACATATATCACTTGTGCATGAAAACTGGGTATTTAATTAATTTCTGCAAACATAAATTCAAGTTCAAACTATAATAAAAGCTATCACACCATTTCTTTCAGAATGGTGTCATTTAGCTGGTATATAAGAGCTAAAGTACCACAAAGCTTCTAATCCAAATAACCCAATTCAAAGACCACATTCTGATCATAACTACTCCATCATTAAGGCACACATCAAAGATCTGACCTAATTACAGATTCAAAATACTACCATGTCCTCAGTTAAATTTACTTCTTCCATGCTACCCTTTTTTCCTTGGGAGCTTCAACAAAAAGAGAGAGAATTGCAATGTTAAAAAAGGCATTCCTCTTTATTGCTGGTGATGATCTTGATAATTTCATCAAGCACTTCCTTACTCAAACTGAATTTGGGAAAGCTCAGTTCCTGCCAACTATTCAAAATCAAAAAGGCAATGAGTTCATTGAAAACTTAAAGGATCTCATGAAATCTTCTCCCCAAAAACATCTGCCAGCCTTGTGATCTCTGGTTACTTCCAGTTACTCTTTAAAAGAGCTTAATGATATGGGGTTTAATATAACCAAAAGTGAGTTTGAATACTCAATAAAAATATATAAAAATAAAAATGTAAGCTTAAACAAAAAAAGCCAAAAAAAATAATAACTATTCATTAAAAAAAGAAATAACTAAAAAAATAATTAAAAAATTGCTGGAAAATTCTTTTGAAACAAGCCAGTTTACAAAAAAAGTGCCTGAAAAAATTTATAAAGATATAGAAAAAGAGATGAGTAATTACTCAACTGAAATTAAATACTCTCTACTTAAAACAAAAAAAGAAATATATGAAAATATGAAAATAAAAAATGAAATTTCAGTTTCAATTTCCACTTACTATAAATTAATCCCTAAAAATATAATAAAAAGTAAAAAACAAACCGATATGTGCAATATTTGTAATTTAAAAAATTCACTAGAAAAAAGAAGGAAGAATGTGAAAGTAAAAACTTACCATTACCAGAATCTATAGACAATGACTTAAAGACTATTAATCAGCACCAAGACTTTTATGTTCATCAAAATCATGAATATAAAAAAGATATTAATGAACTAGATGATGAGTCTTGTGTTGTAGTTATAGATTATAAAGAAAACTTAAAGGTTGGAGGTGGTCCAATTGAGACCAATAATTGTTTTTATTCAAAAAACCAATCTCATTATTAGGGTTTGCATTAGTTTTAAAGAAAACAATAAAATTAAATATGAATATCATGATTTTTTGTCTCAAATATTATCACATGATTCTTTATTTTCAGGTGAATGTCTAATAAGTCTTCTTAAATTAGATAGATTTAAAAAATAAAAAATATAAAAGTATGGACAGATAATGGAAATCATTTTAGATCATATGAATTTTTATATTACTTATTTAAAGAGGCACCTAAATATATTAAGGGTTCCATAAAATATAACTGTTTTGTTGAATGCCATGGAAAAAGCATTGTTGATGGTCACTTTGGTGTAATATCAAAAATTTTAAAGGAAAAAGAAAATGTACTTTATATTAACAACATTAATGATCTAAAAAATATTTGTGAGAAAGAAGAAAGAAGAAAAGAATTATACAATTCATCTTTAACTGGTTCAATTGTTTCCCAAAAAGCATTTTTTTATATTTATGAAAGGAAATTTAGGCCTATAAAAAGAGAGCTTGAAGTTAAAAATCTGCGCATTAATCTTTCATATTTGATGAAAGATGGGAAGTTATATACTTCACCTTTAACATTTGAAAGCTTCTCAGAATATTCTGAGATATTTTATCATTTGAAATCACGTGATGATACCAGAGAAACAAAAATATCAGAAGATGCTAGTAGTGTATTGGGGCAAGTTCATGAAGTAGGGCAGCTTACTAGAGGGTGTATTTTAAATAGAGTTATCAGTCTTTCAAAAGCAACAACCTTTTTTCTGAAACAAACTAATAATATTTATGATGAGCCAAAGATAGGGTAATAGCATTTATAGCTTTGGGGCTGCTATTACTCTCCCATGCAACTCATCATAAATATTTTTGGTTTATAGTAGCACTTAAGATATTTTCAGTAGTACTATAAGTTGCAATTTTCAATTATAAAATCAATGAATTATTTTTTAAAAAATCACCCAAGCCCAAGATCAATTAAATATTTGGGATTGATTGTATTTTACTCTTTCTGAATAATTTGAATATGAATAATGTGATTAAGTTATAAAATAACTAATCTGGCGCCTAGGCATAACAAGAAAAATAATGTCCCAAATATATATTTGCAAAGTTTCATATGTTTTCTTACATTTTTTGCTTAAATGGTTTTAGACATGAAACTATACTTTTGAAAAGTGGAAAGCAAGAATCATAGTGGGGGAGTCAATATAGCGTAGCCTAGCGTCATAGGTAATTTCCCCTTATTTTCCCCTATCCATTGTGCACCTTGAATCAATTGGGTGATGTGAAACTTGGTGGAATTTGAAGTGACATAAATCAAAATGGTGTAATCACCCCCTTTCATATTAAAATCACTATTAAAATATTTTATTAAGACAATCCTTATCAATGCATCATGTATAATAAAGTTATAAATTACATGTAACAAAACTGATCTTTTTTACCCAGCAATGACAATCACTAGAAGGACTATCATAGTAGCGTCTATTTAGGTTGTTCTTATTATAAGTGTCTTAGATTAATACTATAGGAACATCTTCTGGCACTATACCACAGGCTTTATTTTAGTTTGGGTATAAGCTTATTTTAGTTTAAGATAAATGGCGTAATTCAAAATGATGTAAAGTCAAGATGGCGTAAATACACCCCACACTAAATGATTTCATATGTAAATAAAGTTAGCAAAATAAGATTTAATTAATCTGACTCAAAGTGACAGAATCAAGATGGCGTAAATTCAAGATGCCACATTATAAAGGTATATGTAAATTTTAACTATTTTATTGTTTATTTTATTTTTTGTGGTTAAAAATCACTAACGCAAAAAACGCCATCTCAAATTAAATTTGAGATGGCTTTTTTTGAGATGCTGTTTTTAAAATGGCGTGTTGTACCAAAAGTGGTTTATAAGTTTATTTTAAATCCATTTTCCCACATATAAAATGACATTAAAGCAAATTTAATGAGAATAAAGTAAACAAGCATGTGCTCTGCGGGTTTATAGCCCTGTAGTGTCTTCATTTTCTCTAATGACAAGCAGCAAACTTTAAAATGGGTTGGGACTTCTTCAATCTCCATGGTGTTTGATTTCATAATTCAATTATTTATTATTCAAAGAAATGAGCAAAGTGGATCTGCTGGATTGTGTAAAGTTTCAGAAACATGCAAATTTTATTGTATGTACCTTTTATTTGAAATTTTATATATAAATCTGAAGGGCGCCTTTAATTTTTCTGCCATCCAGGATTCAGCATAATGAATTAAAAGTGGTTTCATCTTATTTAAAAATATCACACCCCTAATTAATTTGATATGGAACTAATAAATACATTAATTTTTGCTGATTAAATGTATTTTTTTGCAATTTGATATCTTTTTTCTTTTAAATTTATTTTATATACATTATTGTTAAGGAAAGGAATCTTTTAACACATTCAAACACATTTTCATTGAAATTCATTTTAAAGTTGCTTTATTTCTATTCCTTTTATTAAAATTAATGTCCCATGATATTCCATATGCCTTTCTCTTCCAATTCAAACTTTGGGATATTTGATGTTACATTTTTGATACTTCCTTTGATGAAAAAGCATTTATGCCCATTTCAAAAATTTTGATTTATTTTATTCTTTCTTCTTTGAATTACTGGGTGTATCATGTGCTGATATGCCCCATAAAGACCATTTGGTTTATATTTTGTTGCATCATCAACTTCTTATACATTCCCTAAAGTAACTAGAAAAAGTAAATATAGCATAAAAACTTATTAATCCTTTTCCTTGCAGCCCCACTAACCATAATGCCACCTTGGTGTTTTTCATTAACATTGGGTAGATTTCTAATACCTTTCTTGGTTTTATTCTCTTTTCCTTTCCTTCTACCCCTTTTTCTTCTTCTTCTTGAACTCCTTCATTTGATGTAGCTTTATTTATTCCTGGGGTGCTTCTGCTTCTTGATCTTGATACTTATTGATTTCTTCCTTTGCTCATTTCAGTCTCCATTCCATTGCTTCCATTTGCTCTTTCCTTTCTTTGATTCAGATTCCTTTCACTTATTGTCATGAATCTTCTTGAAAATATTCCTATCAACAACAATTTGGTTGCATCAATTATAGAGGATGATGTTAATTTTGGACCATCAGAAACTTCTATAAATGAAATATTTAGTGGGTATTATTTGTTCAATATTACCTATTAAGTTGGTTCTGGATGGTGTTCATAATTCATTTAATTTGAGAGCAGTGACTGAACCTGCTGCTTCCCTGCACTCAGACAGTCATCTAAATGGTGATCATATTGTTAAATCTAAGCCAGTACCAATAATTACCTTTCAAAATAGCCTTCAACTAATCAATTAACGCCAAATCAACTTTAAGCTGCTCTGGAAACTCTTCTGGTGATGTTTACACAGGTTTGGGCTCTTTTTCATCAGTTCTGGGTCTTTTGTCTTTAGATTCTGTTTTTAAATCTCACTCCTGGTCTCCATCTTCTGAGTGGGGTAAGCAGGTGGAATACCAAGCCTTTTCTTGTCAATTAAAATAATAACTATAAGGTTAATTTAATTATTCTGCTGTGATGAACATAATGATGATGAAGCAATCTATTTCTCCAGTTTTAAGTTCCCAACCTCCCCAAATTCTCCAACACAACTCCAGAGTTTCTTTTTACTCCTTTATAATGTCTCCTGATTATTTTTTACTGTCATGTTATATAAGTCTGGCATTTTATCTCCTAAGCTTTGTTTAATAAATAAAGTCTCACATTCCATCAACTTGATTTCCTTTTAAAATCTTGACTTAAATCTTCCAAGATATACCATGAGATTGCCCAATACTTCCATTTGGAAGGCCATTGGGTATAAATTGCTTCTTTGGATAATTCTGTCTCAGGTCTTCTAGGCCAGCATTTTTCTGGGCACCAGAGCTGATTCTTGTACCTCTCCTGATAACCATTACTTAGAGAAGTCCTGTCACCAGGTCATCCCAGGAGTTTGGTGTACTGCTACCCTTTGTGTGGTGGCGGGGACTGGAGGCGGAGGAAATTATTAAAAAGATTTGAGGTTCAAAGCTGTTGGGTTAGCTTCAGGGAAAAGGGCTACAATTTGGAAAAAAGATGTAAAAGTCCTTTTGGAGAAAGGAAGGAAAAGCGAAGTTATAAAAGCAAAAATGAAGATAACTAAACTTTATTGGGAATGAGATCTGTAAATAGTAGAAAAGGAAGAGACACTAATAGGAAGAAGAGTGGTGAGGGGGTGGGATGAGGTCTCCAGGACACCGAGGTAAATAATAGAATGGGTGGATATTGAACAGACCATTTGAGAAGGAAGGAATTCTACTCAATGAAACCAGAACTAATTTTGGATTCCCCATTGTCCAACAATCCACCCCAAAAGGAAGAGCATCAGACTTAACAATCTCCAAAGAAACTTGCCAGTCCCAAAGTTTTTCATCCACTGGCTTCTTCCTTGTTGCTTAGCTAACTGGGGGAATACTTCCTCTTGGGTTGCTTCAACCCCTTCTTTGGCCAATACTGTCTGTTCAGGGAGCTTTTCCACCTAGGAATGGTGTCCTTACCTGTGGTATTTTTAGTAACTGGTCTTAATTTATCTGCCATCATTTATCATCTCAGAAGTTTACTTCCAAATGGGTGGGTGCCTGACACTGTATATTTCCTTCATTTCCATCCATTTCAGTTATGTTTCTTTCATCTGATGGTTCAATTTGTGGACTTGAACTTTCTTGGATCAATTTCATTTCCCTTTGATCTGATACATTGGCAAATTTCCAGATTTCTTCTTAATTGTATGTGTGATTTTTGAGATTCAACTTTATAATTATTCCCTTAAAATTTCAGTAAATCTTCTTTGTGTTGCCCATTGACTAACGTCTCTAAACTATTTCTTGAAACTTCCCTTGATTAAAATTTGGGTTTCCCTCACTCCCCAGCTGTCTTGTGATAGTTTCCCTAATTTTTTTCTTGAGGTCTACCACTTTCTGTGGGGCAGCCTCTAATTACTACTAAGTGAGAGTGATATTAGACATTTTGACCTTAAAACATTCCAAATAAAGCCTTTATATTACAACTATCAACACAACATCAGTAAATTATTTTTATTGAGCTCTTGTATAAACCAATATTGGCAATACTGCAAATAACTTGTATATATGCAAAAAGAATGTGACATACAGCATAAATAAGAAAACTTACATTAAACTAGTCATTTTATTTATTACATATTACCTGTTCTATTTACAATACAATAGCATATTATTTAACAAAAATAATCATTCTATTACTATTTTGTATTGTGATGCCATTTTTATGTCAAACTTCAACTATAAATGGAATGATTACTTATCAGGACAATCACATATTATGTATCCTATTCCAATGCATTTTTTAATAAAAATAGTTTTTATATTGCTAATGCACATTGAAAATTTTGATGGATTGTACCCATATTTGTATTAATTAACAATATATCCAATTATGAGTACAGTCCAATTTAAAAATTCACACTGCAAACTAGTAATATAAAGATGTGTTTTATTAAACAAAATAATTGTAATGGGCTTACTGATTCACATGTGAATAATAAAAGATAATTGTATCTTCATATATTCAATGTAATATGTACATCAATAAAGAGTATAAGTATATAATTATACCAAGCATTGATGCAGAAAATGCAGTTCAATTTTGTTTAATGTGTAAAATAATTTTATTTAATTAAATATATTACTAAATTATTTATTTAAAAGGCAGAATACCAACTTTATAAAATCAGTAAGTAGAAGTGATACAGTAGTTTTAAAACCTATGACAACAAGCAAAAATACTTCAGATTTAAATGAATTCAACTCAGATGTAAACAAAAGTAGCCATTATGTAAATTAAATTAGAACTCAATGAATTTACATTGATTTAAAATAATTTGGGTTCTATCAATTCTTTTTCAGATTATTTGATTTCATTTACATCTGAGTTGAATTCATTTAAATCTGAAGTATTTTTGCTTGTTGCCATAGGTTTTAAAACTACTGTTCTTGTTATTAATTGGGAAAAGGTTTTTGGGAGTATGTGTGAAATAAGCATCATCAGGATAGGAATAAATATTAGGGATGGCTTTGGTGGTAGTTGAGAAGATTTGGGTATGTTGTTGGGCTTCTGGGTTAGTGGGTCAATGGTGGTGTCTTGAAGGAGGGGTTGAGAATATGGGATGTATTGGTTGATTGGTTGACAGGAAAGAAGCAGCAAGAGCAGACTGCTTCAGTTGCTCAACTTCTTTTCCCAGCACATAGGCAGACTTGACATACCAAATGGATGAGTGTAGGGGAGGCAGGGATCTTTTTGTGACTTATGACTATCACTTGCATATAGGATGACAAGATTGGATAAGTCCTGAGAAAATATAGATGGGAAAAGCTCAAACCCCTTCCCAATCTGGGTGCACAGTTCATTGTAGGTGGCAGGATTTTAGCACCTGAGAGAAGAACTGATATTGTATAAACACACATTGCAAGATGCATGGAAGCTTAGTTGAAAGGATGGGTCCAGTAGGTATTTTATGTGGCCATAATTTCCTGGGTAGGCCATTCACACTGCTCCATCTCTGAACTCAGTACTACTGTGTGCACAGCTTTTTGTGTATCCCACTCTGCCAGTATGGTCTGGAGCTTCTTCTGGTATACATACCCATCTGCAGGTTTTGATGAGGCAGAGTAATAATTTATACCAATTGGGAAAACTTCCAGTAAAACTCCCATGGATCTGTACAAAATTGGGCTGCACTTGTATACATCAGATCAGACACACTTTCTCCAAAGTCCAAGATACTTGCAGAAATCTTGGCACATGTCAGAAAGATTATGTCATTGCATGTTCTCATTGACCTTCTTTTGATAAAATTGATGATGGTAGAATTTTATAGGCTGGTCTCCACCAAACTGGGATCACTGAGAACTTGATCAGATAAGACTCTAGCAGCAACCACAACTCTGTGCATCCACAAATTGATTGTCCTCTTATTGGTGAAATGCTGTTGAGTCCCAGTTAGAGACACATCTGGACCAGGGGCATCTGGAGGTTGTGTTCCATGATAGTTATCATGAGATAGTGGGATTTTTCACCTTCAGTTAGCATACAGGCACCATTTGGAGTTTTCTTGGGAGGGAGACCACAGTTGGCATGGGCTTGCATGGTTCCAGCCACAGTAGACTTTGCAAAACCAATTGTGACCACAATTTCCCCAAGGGACATAAGCATCCCTTACTTTTCAACCATTTACAGAACAATTTCTGGGGTGATTAGCCTTCTTCTGTGTCTTGCAGGCTAATTAGCTAGAGGTGAGATATGTCTGTCTTGGGAATCAGATGGTGCTATATGATTGGCTAATTTGGGATTCCGGCTTCCCTGGGTGATCCCTTGGTTAAATTGGATGATTTCAGATGCCAGTGATGATACATGATTTGGATTAGCAGCTGTCTGTGAGTGGTGTGTAAACAGGCCATGCTGGATGAATCAGGAGAAAAAACACACTCTTGGGTATTGCTTAGAGAGGGGTATGTGAGTTGTGAGTTTTCAGTGACAGAGGCTTCACCGCTGGCAGACCCAAAATATTCCTGCATTATTTTGTCAAGCCCAAGGAACAACTTGGTGGGTTGATGTTGGTGAAGGAAGACACAATAATCTTTGATGAAAGCTAAACTTAATAAGTGGGGTGTACAATTTTGTAAATTTCATTGCTAAGCATGTCTAGTTTGGCAGATATCTTACATCTAAATCTTAGCCCTCCCAAAATTGAACAATGGGTTTCAGGGCCCAGAATGCCCTGGACAATCAGCTGGCTTTCTTAGAGGCAAAAAAGCCCACAGCTTTGAAACACTTACCAATTATCTCCCAGAGAGAGAAAACCCTGTTTCAACTAATTAATGGCCCAAGATTTGAGAGGCACACAAGCCTCAAATCCCTGGCTTTGATTTTATTAGAGAATTTGGGCCTCTCAAATATTGGGAAATGGTACATTGGGAGTGCTATTGGGCGCTTGATTGCTTGCGGGAACTATAAATAACTCTGGCACCTTGACATGCTGTAGTTCAAGAAAGGTTCATGTTATACCAACCAATGAGCACCCACCTCCTGGCCCAAGTATGCAAATTCCAGTGAAAATTTTAAGTTCAACTGAAATTGATGCCATCAGTTCTCTGGTGGCACAAAAGGCCACAAAATTACCATTAAGTTTAAGTAGTGAGGAGAAGAAGCCCTCCTCACTGTTGAAATCTTAATAAAACGAGTTTATGCCCAGAAATCATTATCTTATTGCAGGAATTGTCTAATTTTGCTTAAATCTAATTATTCTCTTTGCATCTATTTGGGAATCCACAACATAATATAAACTTGCCTATTCATATCCTCCTGGTTATACTCCTGCTACCTCAGTCAATCCACCCTGCGCTCTTGACTTGGAGTATTTCCACCCCCATCATCTGGATCTCTTGCCTTCTATGAAGGAGATTCCTACTGCTCTCCCCCTACCCAATGCGCCTCCTCCCCAGGACTTCAGTAAGTTAGGGTTTGTTTATATCACTGTATTGGGGCTAACCAACCAAGTCGTGCCCCATACTGGGAGTTGGCGTCCCCTAGCTACTGCAGTTAACTACTTGGTCCAAATTGCACCTATTGTGTACATGGCCTTCCAGACCAGGCCTCCCCTGTGGAAGTCCTAGCCGGACTCTGGTATTGTCATGGTAAGTTTCAATATGCCAGGAATTTATTTGGCTGATTAGGAAAGCTCATAAAACCAGAAGCCCTTTTAAAAAATTGACCAATTTAACGGATTTGAATCAAATGGTTGATCAAAAATGGGTTACAGCTGCTCCAGTTTGCCAGTTGAATCTGATCCCCCCCGTAAGTTGATGTTGATAAATTGACGCAATTTAAGGGTCACCAGATATGAAC
>QTSX02003155.1:34898-68580 GCA_014839935.2 Entomophthora muscae
CAGGTATGGGCCATGACAATGGGATTTTTGAGGATGCCCATGATTTGCAAAAGAACCTGCAATAGGTTGACTTATATCTGTTGACATCTTTTTTGAGATGGTTATTGGCTAAATTTAACTCAGCCTTAGCTTAATCATGATTTGAAATTTGATTCCTGGATCCAAACATCCCCAATCTCATATCAATTAATAATTTTATGCTGCATATGATCCGTTGGATTTACAGAGAATACCAAACCATGCATCAGAATCCAGCACTTCTGATCCATACATGCTGCATTTTCTTGGTGATTTTTATATTAAATTAGTAGAATTATAAATAGTAGATAACAAAATTTTCAAATTTAAACAAGCCAAAAAATTTAGATCAAATGAGGGAGTTTGTTAAATATTTTTCCACTCAGTTGAGCTGTCCAAAGAAGTGGCTTTAAATCTGGCTCTTGGATCTGACAAGTGCTTCACTCAAAGTTGGCGCTTGGCCCACCAAGGTATCTTGCATTACACAGGGGGGCCTAGAGGATTGCTCCATAATGTATCTAATAACTAGATACATCCTCCTGCCAATGTCAAACTATCGGAAATGTACCCAAATTAAAAGCACCATCATTCTCTGGTGGGAACCCCTTGGCTAGTTTTTTCCACAACCAGCATACCTGGACCCCCTACAATATACCCCTGTGTGGATCTGTGGCACCCCCTTTACATTGATCAACTGTTGCTTCATGATAAAGCTACTGGATTAACCTTATTCTTTGCCCTTTTCTTTCTGGATGTTTTTTCTCTAACCCAAATAGTGAACTATAATCAGTTCAGGTGCAGCATGATCCCACATTTTTGCCATTGGGTTCTGCATCTGCAGTGCAACCAGCCTTATTCTACCCATTATGCAGATGGTAGGATCTGGAATCAACTCTTTCCACTGGTAAAGATAAGGGGTCCAGATCCAGGAAAATCGGTGGCTCAGATTTTTCAGGACTCGGCTCTGGATCTGAGATGGATGACTGCTTGGTTGTAAAGCGGTTACCATATCAGATTCTAAGCGGCCCTGGGTTAGTGATGGGCTTCAAGTTGCAAGTAGAGCTGTGGCGGATTAAAAACATGACAATTGTGGCAGCTGCTATAATCGTCACATCCAAGCTCTCTCTTTTTTTGTTTTCATCATTCCCTGACATGAGGGGATATGAAATTTCAATACAAAAACGGTCATAAATGGCTTTCTGTTTTCCGGGCGAGCTGGATTCAAATATACATTTTTAATAAATTTTACTCATTTTTAACCATGGAGCCAAATTTGAATCTTTTTATTTTTTATTTTAAAACAAAATCTGCAAAAACACACCCGTCTGTGGATATGTATGGCTATGATTCCGGAAAATTGTAGCCACGATGATTTTCCAGAATCAAGCCGGATCTTAAACGGTTGGCTTCTTTTTTATAAAGCAGCCATCGTTTAAGATCCACCGCAGCCCTAGTTAGAGCAGCTTCCCAAGAAAAGGAGGAGAGTATGTAGCAGTTTATGCCAATTCGAAATATGAGCGAAGCTGACGGTGGCCACGAGAGTTAAATACTTAATCTCCTTATTGGTGCATTATCTCGCCAAGTGGAGCTACATGCTCCTAGCTTGGGTTTATGCTGTTAATGGCTTGACGTGATCAATCTCACCTAGGCGGGATATCCAGTCTCAGGCTTTAGCGGCTGCCGTGATCCCGATATTCACCTGTTTTGGGACGATGATCGGCACCCAGACCATTTCAAGAAGGATATATTAAGAATTCTCCATCCCATCTAGGGTGCGACTGGATGCCACCTCAGCGAGCCAATCAAACATGGATTTACATGGGGCTCTTGGTCCTGAGTTGCCGCACTCGCCACAGGTTTAGGATATTTTTAACCCGCAGCCTCTATTAACCATCGAATTTAATATGCCAAGATTACATCGTGACTAATGGATGGAGTGGGATAGTAAACTTGGCTAATGGTTTAATTGATGGATGGAATTCATAGCTCCGAAATCCTTACATGATAAGGAAACGGCAGATGATCATATTTTTAGAACATTTGCTTGAAAATTAATATCGATATGATTTTTATTCCATGTTGAGATTAATGTAGCTAAATATATATGGTGGGATGTAGATATCGTTAGCAAGCTTAATTGGACTTTAATAACTACGAAAAATGCGTTCAATAAGATTGATCGCTGGTGTTATTAAATTCAATAGATAAGGAATAAGTTTCCGCCTGCTATAGTTTAGAACAATGATTTACAAGCGAGAGTTGGTTTTGTAGGGCGTTGATTTTTAGCCTCATCAAACATAAATACCAAATGGATTATTATTTTTGAATCAATAGCGTGGTGCCCTGCTTGTCAGGTATTTGGTTTTTATTGGCTGGGTATTTTATGAAATTTGGCTGTCAGCGTCACACTTGTAAATCACTACCCTCAATTTTGGATTGGCGCATGAGAGCCATTTGATGGCTACGATTAGATCATATAAATAGTCTTTTGCAGATCAAAATAAACCAATGAAGTTATTTGCATCTGTATTCTTCTTTGTTGGCTTCAGCGCAGTTGAAGCTAACGGCGGCCAACAGTCTGCTGCAGTAAACGGACTCCATCATCTTCGCCAGCTGATCTCCCAAGTAGATGAGGCAAACGCCCAAGGTAAAGTTGGTAGGACTCAATACCAACTTCCATTACCTCGTCCCCAATACAACTTGGGGCCTGGAGAGCTGGAGTATTTTCTTCAGCACTCCCTGATTGCCGGCTGCGATTCCCAAACGATAGAAGCCAACCGCTGCTTCTGCCAGGACAAGTTTGTCATGGCAAGCGTGTTTTTAAACACAACAATGGATGCCCAAGCAGTAGTCGCGGTGGATCCCCGCAACAAGCTGGTTGTTGTTTCTTATCGGGCAACAGTGTCCCAGATAAACTGGGATACTAACGAGGACTACCAGCTGGTAAGCTACCCTAACATTGGAGGCAATACGATGGTCCACCAAGGCCATCTGAGACACCTTCTATCGATCCACTATCAGATGGAACCGCATGTCCTTCAATACTTAAGCGATCCCAGGTTTTCCGGATATACACTCCACTTGACTGGGTATAGCTTGGGCGCATCGGTGGCAGCGATCTCGTTGCCCATCTGGCAAAACGCACTCGCATCGCATGGCTTCAACAATAGAATTCAAATGTTTACCTACTCTGGCTCCCGCCCCGGCAACCTTGAGTTTGCGCTTCATCTTGAATCCATGCACATCCCAATCATCCGCTACGCAAAGAAGGGTGATGTAGTCCCCCATGTCCCTGACCAGAACATGGGGTATAGCCAGGTGGGCCAGGAGTACTATGACGATGGCTCCCTGGGGATGAGGCACGATCCTGTCAAGTGTTCCCCAATACTCATGGAGGATATCAACTGTTCCCTTGGGGATACTAGGTTCCGTCCCCTTAACCACGTCACCCCATTCCAAAACCAACGCATGAACCCTCCCTACTGCTAGAATCTAAGTAAACCCAAACGATACCCATTTTAAACTCATACCACTTTCTAAAATTTACCACACTTTAATCAGAGCTGGCTCATTATTCTTTTACCACAACTATTAGGATTGCCTACAATTAGCTTTAACGATTGCTTTGAAAATCATAGCCTATTTAAGAACTCCTGTGTCACATTTTGGGCCACGGGGTATTTCATTACTTCGTTATCTTTAGGACACTCATACTCTTCTTATTCATATGTGAATATACGGTTACCACCATATTTAAAGAACTGGAAATATGCCAACAAAATCACTTTTATTTATGGCTTGCGATGACACAGAAGCACCTCTTTTCATGAATGAAAAATGTGTTTATCATTTGGTAATGTTATTATTTCATACCCTTCTAGTGTGCTGTTCCCTAGCCTGCCAGCAATATCTTCTAGGACACTCTAGCACACCTTCATTTCAGGTATCCATGTTCTGAGTTTAGCGCTTAACCATACATCAGAGATTATGATTCAATAATCTTCACTCAGTAAAGGTTACCCTTGCTGGCATGGGAAAGTGGCACAATATGGGTCATGATCTTTACCCCTGCTGGGTGCCCAATTTTGCTGCTTAGGAATATGATTAAATTTGGTAGCTCAACAACCCAAGGGGTTGAACCAGGGGTAGGGTTGGGACTAGGGAAGGGACAGAAACAGCAATTGTGCAAACACAGTGTCACAAAATAATCCATGTGATTTTGTGTCACAACTTTTGGAGTAGGCCACAATTTGTGCCTCACTCCATTGTGTAGATCACAAAATATAAAAGGAAGGTGGTTTTCATGGATGAAACAGATGATTTCATTTTGTGAAGGGACACAGGATGTAAAATTAGAGGAAGTTCAGTTGTGGGACTTTATTTTTTAAATTAAATTTATTAAACCTTTACCTGCCATTACCTTACAATGATAGATCTGATTATACCACAGTTTGCTTTAGATAGTTATATTAAAACAGCAATCAAATTATTAATAAATATCTACTTTAATTGAAAGGAATAGCTTACATACTTATGATTGGAAACAACACAAAACCACATGAGATTGTTCTTGGTCACATCACAATTCATGCAGATTTGTTTTGTGACTTTTGGAACAGGTCCCAAAGTGTGACAGTTGCAATTGCAACCTGCCTAAAGCCACAAAACAGATTATGGCAGGGGAAGATTAGTCACAACACAAACTGTGATGACTTTGGTGCCCACTCCTGCTCTAACCAGGAGGCACCTTGGTGCCTAAAATTTTTGTTGGGTGCTGCCTGGAAATATTGCTGGGTGCACGGCAGCACTTTGGATCTGGTGGCTCTGCTGCAGCCGGATTCACACCACTTCTTGGTACCATTGTTACAGTTTCTATAGCACTATTTTATGAGGAGCGGGGATCAATTAGTTATGCTCAAGCTCTGTCACAGCTGCCACATGCTTGGGTAACAATCTGCCACCTTTAAAATCGTTTTTTATAATTGTTTAATGTTAGAATTGTTGGATTTGATGGAAAATTTAAACCATCAAACTCCTGAACCTAAAGCTAAACACCATCAACTGATGGATGAGATTTAGATAATAAAGCTTAATCTTTTACTATACTATTAATCATATTATACATAATCTAATGGCAAGATTGTTAAAACCTGGTGTACCATGCATGCAATCAGATTCACCCAAAAAATGATTATAGGGAGGCTGAAACTTTTGAGGTGGTATATCTTTGTTTGATAAGCCTCCCTTACCACTACCCAAGAGAAATTGAAGATAAAAAAGCAAACACCATATATTAGAGGCTTATTTTTAATATGAATGCCACTATAGTAACCAAGACTCTGATCATGGGCATGGTTTCTCCAGGTCTGGCCAGGCCAAAGCACTGCCACCCAGAAGACTGGCCCTGAAGCCCTGCTCCCTTGCAACAATCAATGATTTAAATCTAATGGTTGATCAAAAGTGGATGCAGGCAAGAAAGATTGAGTTCAAGTGGGGTGCAGATGTCCCACACTTTATTTCAAAGATCCCAACTGCCTGGGTATTGGACCCTGGCCTCTTAGGAGGTCAGGTAACAGCTTACAGGACCATGATTGGTGGTGTCTGTAAGGCAACCAAATATCAAACACTTGGAGGCCACTTCATCAAAATTCACCCAAGGGTGTTAAGTAACAACTATTTTTTTACAAACTACCTTAGTGGTTTGATATTTTTCATTCAATAAAATATCTTTCCTGATGGTTTATTTATTTTGATATATTTTTATAAGATTTTCAACAACAAGATTGTTGGACTCTGCTTTGTTGTCACTATGAACCTCTGAAAGTCTGCTGTCACCCTCTGACAGGATTCCCAAAATTTGCAAGATTGGGTGCAAACCCATTCATGTTGCTGGCTCCCTGACATTGAACCAAACCAAAGTCTATATTCTCTATCTGTGCATTATAATATGATGTAGTTTATCATATTCATTCTTTAAAGGTGATCATTTGTGAGTAAACACACACCATCTCCTCTTTATGGGTAATGCCATCCTTATTTGGGTTATAATCCACATTTGATTGACTACAACAAGCTCTCACTCTGCTTCACCTTGATATCACAATAAAACTATTACCTCAATCCTAGTGTATATTTTGCATCCTTTGTAATTAGCAACTTATTGGTGATGGTTGAGCACAGACTTTGATGCAGCTGTGTCAGGGACCCATTTGGAAGGGAATAAGCTCCCTAGCTGATGGGCCAAAGCCCCCACATTCAAACCTGCAATTACCAAGCCGATAGGAACTGTGACCATTGCAAGATGTCCAAGGTGCCCTAGATAAGCAAATCTTCCAAACATAGAACTGAAACAACCAAGTAGATAGTAACCCATCAAATACATCAAGAGGTAAAAGGAGGCGTAAGGTCTAACCAGGGTAGGTTCAGCAGGTGGTGTAGTAAACAAATGACCATATTGGAACTTGCATCCCCAATGTCCAGAAGGGTATTTGAACCATCCATTGGCAAGAGATTCCTTTTGGTGGGCATCATCTGGAGAGGAGTTGTACCAGTCAGTTGTAGGTGTTGGGTTTTCCAAGGCCAATACCACTGGCAAGAAATAAGCTAGAAACCAGGATAGGAATATAATTCCTCTCATGGCTTCAAAATGTGTTTATCAGAAAATGAAGGAGTAGCAGGTGTAAGATAAATCTTTATTGTTGGAAAAATTAAAAAGGGTAGGAATAAACTTCTTAAATACCCAAAGTAGTGGGGCTGGGTTAATTCAAGAGGATCTTAGGAGGTGATTTGACAGGGATTTTCATAAAGATAATGTTTGAAATTAATACCTGGTGCATATCTGTCTTTATTTGGAGCTGAATGGCTTGTACAACCTTAAAATTGTAAAATATGAGCCAGGAGTAGGAAACCAAAGAAGAAACAATTAAGCGGGTTAATTGCTTAATACATCGGATATGAAAGTGTGAAGCCATATCCTGGTATATACTACTTAACGTTGGGAGCGGCAGAGTGAGTAAAAGCAGCCAATCAGGCTTTAAGCGTATAGTGACGTCCTCTAATTGATTCTTTAAGGTATTTGAAGCAAAATCAAAGTTGGACATCAAATTTGAATGAATAAAACAAATATAAATAGGTAATGTGAATCATCCAGACAGTTTAGACTAACATTTGAATTGTCCGTAGGGTTTTGGGTTCAATCCCCATCTGGGATAGTGTCTAAGACTAAAACAGTGTCTGAACTATGATTGCTGGTTCTGTTTCCATTAAAATGATGTAAGGTTTAACCCAAATAACTGAAGTTGAGAGGGAAGAAATCCCTGACAAGCTGCAGCTGATTTTAAAAATCTGAAGACTTACAAGTAGCCGGGTGATTTCTCATTCTTAATCATTTACCATTCTTGCGGCTCTTTCTGTCCTCAAAAAGAGCTTTGTTTAGCCCCTGGCTGCCCTGGGGGCCAAACAGCCTTTAAAAACTTGTGCGTCTTCAGGGGGTGCAGGATTTGAAATCAGATACCGGGTAAAGAAATCCTCTTCCTGATTTCTCTTTCTCTTTCCCCCTAACTTACATTTACTTCTCTCTTTTTCACTGTATAAATTTAAGAGAAATGTGAGATATAAAAAATATAAAAATGGATAAAAGCAAGAAACAAAGACACAGACACAAACATGTCAATGAAATCCCAGGGAGTAAAGCATAGAATTACAAAGATATTGCTTGGCACTGGGAGATTTTTATATTTAACCGACAAAGAGATATGTTGAAATAGAGAGTGAAGCCACAGCCCAGTTTATCCAGAGCTGCACCATATGGTACAATATCCATATGTCATGGCAGGTAAAGCAATTCCTGACCTGGGTCAGAAGAGGCTTGGGATTATTCTGCAAGGAGCACAAGAAGAGCTAACCACCTTGTGATGATAAACAGGTCAAGCCCAGATGGGCTGGGAGACAGGTATAGATCAGTTTCCTATGGCCCCCATCAAAGATCTGGGTGTAAATGGGGGCTCCACCATACCAGATCCCTTGGCTGCTGACAATGGATTGACTGTTATATTGCTCATCAAGCATGTTGATATCAGAGTCACTCAAAAAACCATTGTAAATCAACAATAACTAGAAGATCACTAAAACAAAAAATGTATATTTTCATGGTCTTGATTTTCTTGTAATTGCAGGTTCCAATTTAGATAGTACCTGAAATATTTTTACGCAAGCTAAGCACTATACAAATCAACAATGCTTCTGTTCCAAAATCAGATAGCCCGTGGTTGCATGTCAAAATGGTTTATTCTATTCTAAGCTGCACATACTATACACCTTGTGAGACCCATTTTATTTTGTGCCTGTGTTTTTTTGCATATTGAGCTGATCTTTTCTGGTTTATCCCTTCTGTTGGTGCCTTATCATTATCCTGTTTGGTTTCAATACATTTCTAAAAAAATCCCAATCTATTTAGCTTGCTCTACCAAGTAATTTTGTTAGTGGTTTGGAATTTATTGTCCCTTTTTTAGTTTATTTTACATTACTTGTGAGTCTTGTTACATTTCTTACTTAGTCTTTTACCAGCTCAATTAAACAATTCACATTATATGAGGTCTGGAACTTGCCCAAGTTGGGGTTTGTTTGATTGTGAGTCCATCTCCCTTACAGATGAGTTGATATTGCCTTCCCCATAGCTTAGAAAACTACCATATACAGGCAATAAAAAGGTAAATCAGATCCACATTTATTAAAAATAAGAAAAGTTATCATTTATTGAAAACCATCAAAATTGGCATGAATAGACACACCACAAATTCTTTTAGCAAGCATCAAGAAAAAATAATCAAAGGAATGAAAGCTACAGAAATAATTCAAGTTTGAAAAGTTCAACATTTATCACAAAAAACTAATGGCTTAAAGGGTGGAATATCTTATAAGACTAGCATTTGGTAGGCCCACCTCTGGCTCTGATAACAGCGACAGGTCTGCTGAGCATAGAATGTGCTGGGTGCTTGAGAGTTTTCATAGGAATTACTTCCCATGTTTTGCTACTCCCAATTTGAGATCCACTATGGATTGTTTGGAGCCTGCTGGCAGATTAGATTTACTGTATCTCAAATATGTTTAGTAGGATTGAAATCTGGGCTTGGGAAGGCCAGTTCAAACAAAAAATTCTTTGGAATCCAAGTATTTCTCAACTTTTTTGGCTTTGTGGACAGGCCATTGTCTTGCATGAAGATATAATTGGTTAGGATTTCCAAATTTTGCATAAATAGGCAGGATTCCAATCCAGGAAGTTTTTAGACATCTTTGTTTATAGTTTCATTAATCAGCTGGATCTTCCCCTTTGTATCAGCTGTGCAGTAACTCTAAAACATGATACCCTGATTATCATTTTCTATGGTGGATATTACACAGCTGGATTAGTATGCTTCATCAGGTTGACAATAGACATTTTGTTGTCTCTGAGATCCGCTGAGTAGCACTTTAGTCTCATCAGACCAGATTACCTTCTCCTAAAAGGATATATGGTGATTTATTTATGGGAGAGAAAATGTCAATATTTTTCCCATATTTTCTTGTTTTAGCAGTAGTTCTTTTTCATGTGATACAGCTATAATAACCCTGACATGCAATCTATCCAAAACAGTACCATATTAAATATCAATATATAAGGTAATCTCAATACTTTATCTAATTTGGATAGCTGTTGTTAACCTGATTTTGCTTAGCTATTCTGATTATAGATTGATCATTTTGAGCTGTAGTCTTTCTAGGCTGGCCTGACCTTGGACAAGTTTTCACAGAGCTAGTTTTTTGAAACTTCAGATAAATTTCTTGAGCTGTTTCAGCACCAACCTTATTCTGATCTGCAAGTTTTCTATAGGATAACCCCATTTCCCTAGATTGGATAATTTGTTCACAGATATACACAGGTATTTCTCCTGTTTTAACCATCTTTTTTATTCAAAAGATTCACTAACCTTGATTTTATTATCTAGGTAAGTTTGGGTGGGAGGTTCTTTTGCATATGCATTTTATGAGCATAAATGCGCTTTTGAGTTAAAGCCAGATTATTCCCCTTTATTGAAAATATACTGATTTTTTGTATTTTTATTTTTATTTGCATATTTATTCTCTGTACTTGATAAACATTTGTGGCCATCGATTTATGCCAATTTTGGTGATTTGCATTGATTATAGTTTTTCTTTATTTTAAATCAATGCGAAGCCCAGTTAATTTTTATAATGGCTGTAATCTCGGCCATAATCCACTGGTCTCAACGTATTGCTTTCAAGGATGCTTGTAGGGGATTGCATGTAAGCATGAGCCTGATTGAGCTTTTGGCTTGATAATCAGCTTTTAAATTTTAAATCTATAGAATAATTGATTCGGTTAAAGTGCAATTGGCTTGAGCCCGCTCGAGGCGACATTGTAGACAGGCAGACTCGCTTTTGTATATGTTAATCAATCTATCCCCTTCGATTTTAAATTAAACACAGTGGGCATATTTCTGATATTAAAAGATGTGAATTGCTAAATTATAATATATCTTAATCAGCATTTTCTACCAATTCATCAACCCCTCTGTTACCTGATCGCCATCCAAATCCAAACCAATGATCATGCAATGTAATCTCTACGAGAATAAGAGGCTCATCTCCTCTCAGCAGTGTGACAGATTTTCGTTATTCCAAACAGAATAACATTTATAAATGATGTAATTGGGAGGTACAAATTAGTGGTTCATCGACAGAAACCTTATGCTTGATTGAACCATAAAGCATCCAAAGTGATATCACCACCATATCATGTTTAAGCTGGTTCTCCTTTCCTTGGCCTCGGGGTTGTCTGGGCAGACAGCAGATGAAGAATCAAAACAACCATTCACATACAACACAAGTAGTACTATAGCTATTTCCCAGCTTGTTAACCAAGTGGATACACTAAACCTCCAAGGCAAAGTGGGTAGGGTTTCTTACCCTCTCCCGGTCCCCCGCCCCCAATACAAAATCCCTGCAAGTGAGGTGCGATACTTTCTCCAGCACTCCCTACTTGCTTCATGTACAGCCATGCAAATCCAATCCAACAAATGCTTCTGCAAAGAAAAGTTCAAAACGCCAAGGTTATTTAGGGATGTATTGCTGGATGCACATGGAGCGGTGGCGGTGGATGTCTCCAATAAGCTTGTGGTTGTTTCTTACAGAGATTCAGTTAGTCAGAGGAACTGGGATTTAAACAACGACAGTAGACTATCCGAATACCCCGGCTCGTCCACTCATGTTACAGATACCCAAGGAGAACATGAATCAGCCAGTAAGCCTGACTCCAGCCGCACACCAAGAGTGCACCGCGGTCATTTGAGGTATTTCAAAGCTATCCATCCTCCAATGGAGCCCTTTGTCGTCCGGCATTTGCAAAACCCCGCCTATAGTGGCTATCGGCTCCATGTCACTGGGTACGGCTTTGGCGCCTCCGTAGCAGCAATCTCCTTACCAAAATGGCACAATGCACTTCAATCCCGCAGTCTCAACAATAAGATTCGACTCTACTCCTACTCTGGCCCCCGCCCCGGAAATCTTGCATATGCCAAATACCTCGAAACTCTAAATATAACAATGGTGCGCTACACCAAGAGAGGTGATGTTGTCCCCCTTACCCCGGATCAGAACATGGGTTACAGTCAAGTTGGCCAGGAGCTTTATGATAACAGCCCATTGGTGTACATGAATAGTCTCGTGAGTTGTTCCCCAAATGTTGTTGAGGATAAAGCGTGCTCCTTGAGTGATTCTTTCTTTCTTCCCTACCACCATACTATCCCCTTCCACAAGCCAATGCCTATTCCTCCTTTCTGCTAACTTTACAAGACTTGAATCATCTACATGTTACCATCAATGGATCCAACTTCACTTAACTCCAATTTTTTTATTCAAAATTAATAGCATAGGTTTTTATTTACAGTCTTATGGCTTATAAACAGTCTACATACAGGGCTTCATGGGATATGAAAAGTGTCTAAAGTCAAAGTGTGGAGATCAAAATCTCCAAAACAATGGATTTTTTACACTCCACACTTTTTTCAATAAACCCCTCCCCCCAAAAAAAGCAACATTTTTTTTGTGTTTGACTTTCTTGAATATTTTTATTAGCAACTAAATAAAAATATAAGTTTTAAGTGCCCAAATCAATGTAATTTAAAATATATCTTAATTCTAAATGGCTTTTAAGATAGATATTATTCACCCCTTTGAATTGAGGGGACAGAATTGAAAGTACAAAAATCAAAGTCCACAAATCTCTTCAATTTAATGTTTGATAACCCAAAATTAAAATAGCATTTAATTAAAACTTATAATTATATGAATGGTTAGAAAAGCTTCATAAATATACATTCTCAACCAAATAGGCAAAATAATCTATAATACAGGTCTACATTCACCTGTAAGCCATTTGATTCTACTTTTAGTGATTTTTATCATGTAAATAATAAAGTGCTGATAGAAAAAATTATCAGATCGTTTAATTAATTTACTAAGTGGACTGATAGCATGCACAGATAAAAAATCTATAAATTTAAATGTACATCACTCTGATTTTCTGCTGAATGGTATACTTTAAATTGAAATTGAAATTTAATATTTCTTGACTAAGCTCTAATAGGTGTTAATAATTGAGAATGCATAATTCAAATGTCCATTTTTACCAACCCAATGCCCCACTTTAAAAATATAATAATTTAACAAAATTTAAGATTTAAGATTAAATTTAGATTTTAAAAGTTAAAGTCCTTTTAAAACACATGGTAGTTTTTCAGGCCTTTTAGGGTTGGTTTAGAGTGACCCTTTAAAAGAGATAGGAAATATTGCTATTTTAGGGAGTTTCCAAAAAATAAGGAATTGATTAAATAAGCCACTATGCTTCCTTACGTCTTAGGGAGTATCAAAATCAAATTGCTGCAATCAAAACTTCCAAATTGTTGGATAAAAACTCCTCTTTGTCAAAACAGCAGGCTCGACTCTGCCAGCAAGGTTTCAAGTAAGCAGGTTCGTGACCCATGCATCCAATTATCCAGTTACTCAAAGCCAAGTTAGAAAGTTGACTTGAATTTCCAAATACAGCAACATGAACAGATGATGATCCCCTCTGGTGGATGTCTCGTTTTGGTGCTTGACTCATTACAAGGATCAAGCCATCCCCTTCACCAGCCCACCGTGTGATCAACATTATCATGTTCCTACTATCCACAATTCACAACGACTATATAATACCTATCTCTCAATAAAGAATATTATCTAGTTCCCAAAATATTTTTCCCCTTGTAACTCTGCTAAAACAGCACAGTTACAACATTGGTAGCAGAAGTAGGTTCTCCATCCTGCTTTATTCCCCAAAATTCTGACTGTTGCCTGTACTTAGCGTGGCCAACAAATCTTTGATAGAATCATGTCTGGCCTCCTGCTAGACTGGACAACGTACATGCCTGGGACCAAGATACCTGATGGCTTTGTCCTGTACCAGAATACGGTGATCCCGCTCTCCGCCTTCAATGCCCTGTCAGTGCAAGGGTTCTTCCAAGCACCCACCACCATACCTCGAGCAACTGATGAAAGCACCATGCCTGCTTAAGTAGCTCAGAGACTTCAAAGTGCCGCCTTGGAACCCTTTGCTGGTGCCAATGATAATAACACCGCAGCATGGATTCAATCTGCCCAAAGCAAGCTGGCCCAAATGAAATGCCCGCAAAATTTTTGGTTTGCAGAAATCTCCATCTGACTGACTCATGGCGCTGGCACCTGGTGCAACAAGTGGCACAAAGAACACACTAAGAAGGATTAGGACACTTTCAAACAAGACTTCTTGGCAAGATTTGTGCTGAAGAACACCACACTTATGATCATACATCAAGTGAAAAACCTAACCAAAACAGACACAGTGAAGGAACTCACCCACACTTACAAGGAACTCTGACTATGTGCCCCCTCAGATATGGCTTTTGACACTCCAGCTACCCACCTCATGTACTATGATGCACTCAAGTTGCATGTAATGAGACACATAAATCTGGATCAATTGACCAACTTGCAAAGTCTGTACTGCAAGGCAGAGAAAGCAGAATAAAGATCTAATGCTCTTCATAAAGTGCAAGACTGGGAAGAGAGAGCAGCCCAAGGATTCTCATCCAGCTGGACGTTTCAACCACCCTCCTCCTGGAAAAAACAGCAGTAAAAATATTTCAGCCACAAACCCTGCAGGCTCAAATGCGACATGAAACATGGGAACAATGGGCAGTCAAACTATACCCATTTCCATGTCACCGCCACCCAAGGCAACCAAGATGAGGGAAAAGCCCAGGGAGAGAAATAAGCAAGCCAAGCTCTTCCCACACAACTCCTGACTCTGCCCAACAATGAGTACTAACCCAAGGACATGGACCAATGCCCAATGATCCAAGTGCCCTCAGAGGACCTGGTACTCTACACCATCTCCAGAAATCCCAATAAACTGATGTCTTATCTTTTCTGCTTCTGTAGTTATACAGGCTCAGCACTCCTGGACTTGAGAGCAGATGAAACCTTAGTCAACAGCAGCTTTGTAGATAAGTTCAAGCTAACCACTAATCCTTCGTGGATTAAAAACTTGGTTCTAGCAGATAAACATCAAATTGCCGTGACAAGGGAAACTGCCTCCTTCTCTGTTATGCTAGAAAACCTGCATTCCACTATCCAGGGCCCCATCATCAATTTTCCCAAGTTTGAAATTGGACTGGGCCTGGACTGGTTGTAAAGAAACAACCCTCATGTGGACTGGGCAATCTCAGTATTGACCATCAAGCGTGAAGGTGTCAACCACCAGATCTACCCTGACTCAGTGGACCAACTTCTACATGACCACATTTTTGTGCGCATTACAGAAACTATGGATGAAAAAGAGAACCTCAGGGAAATTGACTGGGACTTCTGCCAGTATGGGACCATAAATTTAATGGATCAATAGGACACCATTATGCCCCAAGATCATGAAATTGTAGCCTGCCATCCAGAAATCTTTAAAGAGGCTCTACCCGGGTTGCCACCAGAGAAACACATCCAACACTCCATCCAACTCAAAGGAGCTGTACCCAAGGTGCGACCCATCTACCGCCTGACCCCAAACAAAGATGACACCCTATGTGCTTACCTTAAGGAAGCGTTGGAGAAAGGACTTATCTGCCCTTCACAGTCTCCTTTTGGGTGCCACAGTATTCTTTGTGGCAAAGAAGGACGGTACTCTTGTTCCTGGTCATGGACTACTAAGCCCTAAATAAAGTTACCATTAAGAATTGCTACCTGCTACCACTAATTGATGACCTCTTTGATGCCTTGGGTGGAGCCACAGTCTTCTCCAAGATCAATCTAACTGCAGGCTATAGCCAGATCTGTATTAAGGAGGAAGATATACCCAAAACAGCCTTTTGCACTAAGTACAGTTCATACACAGTGTGTGGTGCTCACTTCAGAATGACAAATGCCCCGTCAACTTTTGTGATCTTTTATGAATAAGGTGTTTGCCCCCCCACATTGGCAAGCACGTCTTGGTGTACCTGGACAACATTATTGTCTATAGCCCCTCAGTAGAACAACATCACAAGGACCTGGAGGCAGTCTTTGCTACCCTGGAACAACACAAGCTGCTAGCCAAGCCCTTCAAATGCCAGTTCTTCTGCATGAGCAGTTACCCTTCTTGGGACATGTAGTCTCAAAGGATGGCATTAAGCCTGATAACCAGAAAATTCAAGCCATCTGCAAAATGCCGCCGCCAAAGGATAAGTCAGAACTCTGCACATTCTTGGGAATGTTTGCCTATGTACAGCAATTCATATCCAACTGTGGCACCCTGACTGCACCCCTGTCTGCCATAACTGGCGCCAAATTTAAGTTTGTATGGACCCTCCAATGTAACCTTTGCTTCAGACATCTTAAGGAAAAGCTCACGACAAGGCACCCATTCCTCCAATACCCCAAACATGATGGAGAATATCAAATGGAGACAGACACCTTGGACACATCTATTGGGGGGGAACTACAAATAAAAAAATGATGGCGACTTCCTGCCTGTAGCCTACAAATCACGCAAACTGACAGACAGCAAGTGCCAAAACTCTATACACAACAAGAAGTTGCTGTCAATTGTACACTCCCTGGTCAAATGGCATTGTTACCTAGAAAAACAGGAGGAGTTCACGGCATTGACTGACCACAAGTTGCTTATATATTTCAAAACCCAAGCAAACCTATCCTGCCCTCAGGCCCGCTGGATGGAACTCCTGGAGAGGTTTAATATGCTTATACAATATAAGCCTGGACCAGAACTTGCCATGACAGACGCACTCTTATGCCTGCACGTCAGAGCCACAAGGGGCAAGAATGGGCTTGACCCAGACTGGCCCCTCCTAGTACTCCAGACAAAGGACAAGGGCTTCCTCCTGGCACCACAGACATAAAAAAAGAAACAGTCATTAAGAGCAAACACTTATTTGCTGATGTTTATGGGAGCTTGCATCACAAAATAACCGGTGGAACCACCATTCCTTAAGTTCCCACACATCAGCAAGTTGACACAATCCTACGTTATCACAGAGACCTAGGGCACACAAAAAACTGTAACCTCTACAAATTCCTTAAACACAAAGCATGGTGACCAACCCTATACCAGGACGTCCAGGAAGTCTTAGGCCAATGCAAAGAATTGACCTCTGAAGATACCAACGTATACCTCACTAATAACGGGGTCCAGCACACATTGACAACACCTTAACATTGCTGCAACTGAGTTTCCAGACTCTCCCACTAACGTTTCTTATGATACACAGGGGGCAGTCAATGAGTCACCCCTTGACGTGTCTAACAACATGAACCAATCTGATGGCAATGTTGAATGGCAGGCACTTCCTACTAATTAGGAGCACTACCAATTTGACCTGCTGATCCCCACACAAGTTATTCCTCAGCTCCAAACCTTACATGGAACACGCCACTATGCTACCCCCTTGTGGCCTTCCCCATACAGTATATTAATCACAGTATTCTACAATAAACAATACCTTATTCTATTAATTCTTGTCCTTTCTATTAGACTGTTGTCTTCCCCAACTCAAATACTGAATCATCATTGGTTCAGTTGTAACAGTGGTAGCAGCAGTAGGTTGACACCTACCTAAAACAAAAATTCCCCCTAAGAAAGGATGGAGTACAGGCTGTATGGCTACTCACCATCAAGAAACTTTCCTGCCAATCCCCAAGGGGGACATCCCTGATGGGTATGTTATTTACCAAGACCAGCTAGTCCTTACAACTGTGTATAACCGGCTCCGCCTTGGGCAGCGTGACGCCAGCGTCACCCCTCCCCAGTCAGACCTTTCACAACGTATGCTCAACCTCCATCTGGAATCCTTTGCAGGTGGAGTTAAAGGAGCCAACATTGTCAGTTGGCTTCAATCCACCAAGACCCGCCTTTGTATCTGCCAGGTTCCTGAATCCATGTGGGTTGCCACTGCGTCTGGGCGCCTCACAGAGCCTGCTGCTGCATGGTTTATCAACTGGGCCAGTCAGGAAATTGAAGTCACCTGGGCGGCATTCCAGGACACCGCAAGGTCCCGCTATAGCAAAACCTTCTCACCTATTATGGTGGGGACTCCTCTTTTAGTAATCAAACAGACTAGATCTGTTCCCGAGTATCTTGCCGCCTGGAATTAAGCTCTTGCCGCCTCCCCTGAAGCTGTAATTGACAGGAATTCCATGCTTCTGACCCTAGTAGTCAATGGGATCAAGCCCCATATCTGTAAGTGGGTCCCCGTGGGTTGTTGCACCTCCATTGATGACTGTTACAAGGCCATTGTGGAGGCCAAAAATTAGGCTTCTATGGGCTTCCACTGTACTAGTGACGCTCCACCTCAACCTTGTGCAACACCTGGCAGTGTCCACAACCAAGTAGGACACCGCCAGCCCCGCTAGCAGGAGAATGGAATCAAACGCTCCCGCAAGGGGGAACTCCAGCTAGCACAAATTGAGGACCAGGGAAAAGCCTGGGGGTTGTAGTTACTAGAGGTTCTACAACCTCACTTGACCCTTCCTCTCAATCCCTGCTTGCAAAGAATCCCTGCACCTACATTGTACACAAGGTGAAAACCCTTGACGTCTTCCAGGTCCATAGTGACGACCCTGTACTTTAAGCAAGCCACTCTTCAAATAAAGTCAACCGCTTAGCCTACCCCTTCTGTTTCATTGGCAAGAAAATTGTGGCCCGCTTCAGGCGGCCTAAAAGCCTCATCACAGATGGTGGCCCCAAGCTTGTTGGGCATGTCATGAAGGTGTACTGCGCCAAGAATGCACTCCAACAGATAGTCACAACCCCATACCATCCACAAGCCAATGGACGTGTAGAGCGCTTAAATGGCTCACTGGTTCAATTGATTGCCAAGCTCTTACAGGAGCACTCCAATACTGCATGGACTGAACACCTGTCTACCGCTCTACTGATTTTACAAGCAAGAATCAACAGAGGCACCAGGTCCAGCCCCAGCGCTCTGGCCTTTGGGACGCCTGACAGTCTGAAAGGAGTGGAACAGGGAAAGCTACGGTCTACAGTCCCCAGAAATCCCCCCTGTTAGTGACTCCATCCCTAAACCAATGGTGTGCCAAGGCCTGAGAGATCAAACACAAACAAATTGAAGGAGGGACAAAACACCTTGAGGCAAGATATGCTGTAGGTGACCCTGTCTATACCCTCAACCCCAATTCAGCTAAATTAGAATCCAACCACCTAGGGCCCTTCAAGATAGCTGCGGTCTATGACAACCACACCTATCAACTCAAAGATGCCCAAGCAAATACCAAGAAGCTCCACTATGATTGCTTGCGCCCCTGCCGTGCTATCCCCACACAAAGAGCGTTTTTGTGGACCTTCCCAGATCTTCTGCAGACTCCAATCCTGGTGTCTGACAACAAACAGGGGGCAAGGTGGGGTGTTGCAACTGAGTTTCCAGACTTGCCTGCTAACGTATCTTACAATATACAGGAGGCGCTCAATGAGTCACCCCTTGACATGTCTAACAACATGAACCAATCTGATGGCAATGTTGAATGGCAGGCACTTCCTCCCAATTAGGACCGCTACCAGTTTGACCTGCTGATCTCCGCACAAGTTATTCCTTGGCTTTGAACTTTACATGGAACACACCACTATGCCACCCCCTTGTGGCTTTCCCCATACGGTATATTAATCACAGTATTCTACAATAAAAAATACCTTATTCTATTCATTCTTGTCCTTCCTATTGGACTGTTGTCTTCCCCAACTCAAATACTGAATCCTCATTGGTTCAGTTGCAACACCATCTGTGATATTATGCTGATTGACCACAAATTATCAGGCTAATCATCACACGCAGATCTTCATCAGTTACACGCCAATGTATAACTAGGCTATCAATTAATTAAGTATAGCAAGTATACACTGTATAATCATTAGTTTATTATAATTGATATGGCAGTTATACACCATGTAATCAATTGTTTATTATGATAGTTGCAACAATTATACACCATATTATCACATATCATCATTCTAATGTGTAGTGATTATACACCGTATATTACTAGATTGTTATAAAATGAAATACCAATTATATGCTGTATAAACGTTAACCAATAGAGTGATTATCATTGATTACACGGCATGTAATCACCAAATCATCTATCCTATATTGCTCATATCATCCTACTGGACGCTGAATCAACTCAGTCCACCCAGCCTGATGGGCTTATATGAATATATTAAACAAGTGATGCGCATATGGCTAGGAAAACCAAGTTTGGGTTAGCATCACACAGTGTATAATTGGTTCCTTATTGGTTTGGATCAGCATTACACAGCAGATAATCCATGAGTCAATATTGGATTGAGTCTGCTATTATATGGTGTATAATCCCTAATTTGACTTGTTGCATTAATAAGCAGAAGGCTTGCCAGCCAAAAAAAGGATCACTAATTGAGCCCTGGAAATGGAATACTGGAATTCTACCTTCCAATGTGGGAGGACAGATTAGGGACCATTTCCAAGTGTCAACTAAATACGGCGTAGTTTCCCAGTGCCATAATAAGCACATAAGATACAGTCAATTAATAATTGATAGTAGGCTATCTCAAGAAGAGCGTAGGATGTAGCTGAAGTGCCATGTACGCCTTGCTAAAGACAGTAGTAGCACACATGCCAAGGACAGCCAATCAGGATAGGTACAGCTAGAAAAGATGGACCTATTGCAAAGGTAGCCACTGAGAACTGTCTGAAAGGACAAGAACAAGGGTTGTTGTAGTATATATTGATACAGACACCTGAAAGGATAAGAACAAGTTCTTAGTTACACCTGGATAGATTGCAGTTGCTGGCTAGATTGTACTCCAGTTCCAATAAACATAATTATCTTCAAAGTTCTATTCTATTGTAGCCTGCAGTGCTCTTTTATAGGATTATATAGAGTACATTGGCAAGGCTAACATCAATCTGTAGCTTTGAACATACCAGCAATAACCCAAGTTTCTCAACACCATCCTCAGGCCAATGCACGTGTGGATTAACTGAATGGCAGTCTCATGCAAGCCTTTACCAAGCTCACCACTGGGAGACCTGAGGACTGGTATAAGCAGCTACTGACTTCATTGCTCATATGCCGGGCCTGTGTGAACAGATCCACCAGGAAAAGCCTCTTTGAGTTAGTTTATGGCACACAGCCCAACATCATCCAAGCACTATCAAGACCTAAGCTGGAAATGCCAAGCAAGGTTCCACCCCGCTCAGATCCTCAGGTCATAAGGACAATAGCAATCAATCAGAAAAAGAGAAAAAGCGCCTACAAAAGACTTTCATCCCCATCCAAAGCAGTTATGAGGTCAGGGACAAAGTTTGGGTCATAAATACCAAAAAAGTAAACTATAGCCAGAAAAAGTAGGCCCTGCCATCATCCTAAAGGTAAACAAAAACAATACTTACCTCATACAAGTACTTGGAAAACTTAATCAAGACAAATTCCTCCACCATGATTGCATGAGACTCTGCAAGGCAAGACAAAAACAACAAGAGAACATCCTACCTGCCACCAAACAACAGCTGGTACAGTATGGCGTCCGGGCTCCCAACAACCTCCCTGACAACCTGCCCCCAGAGGAGGCCAACACCAGTTGTGGGGGTGTCAAAACAGCAGGCTCAACCCACCAGCAAGGTTTGAGTAAGCAGGTTTGTGACCTGCAATCTGATTATCCAGCCAATCAAAGCCAAGTTAGAAAGTTGACTTGAATTTCCAAATACAACAACATGAACAGAAGCTGATCCCCTCTGGTGGATGTCTTGTTTTGGCCCTTGACTCATTACAAGGATCAAGCCTCCCCCTTCACCAGCCCACCGTGTGATCAACGTTATCATGTTCCAACTATCCACTTTTCACAATGGCTATATAATACCTATCTCTTAATAAAATATATTATCTAGTTTCCAAAATATTTTCCCCTTTATAACTCTGCTAAAACAGCACAGTTACAACACTTTTTACTCCTCTTGGAAGCATCCTAGAGTCAGCCACATGGATTAGAAAAAATTTTAAACCTTAAAAATTACAGTAAACAGTACTCTGGGATTCAGATTCTGTTAAAAACAAGATTTTTAATCACAACTTATACTCTCTTTTTACCAATTGAAATATGCTAACTTTGAGCCATCTAGATGCTCCCAAAGCCAATCCCTATCAACTCAAAGAACTTCCACCCCTTCTAGAAGCAATAAGCTTGACCCAAAGGCCAACATGAAGATTATCAATAAGCCCACCAAGGCTGATAAGAAGACCCCTGAGCCCTATTCCTCCCCAGAAAAGGTGCCTAGTCAGGAAGATCTAACCCTCAGCCTCTCAAAGTGCTCAACTGGGCACAAGTTTGTCTATATCCAGTAAGATGAAGAATAGACACCTTCTCACATCTCAGAGGAGGACCATAAAGCCCTGTACAACTCTGGGGATGTTACACCCACTGAGAAAGGGCTAGAACACTGGGATATTTTGAAATTCTATCATATGTGTAACCCTGCTGATCAGTTCCAACCACCAGATGTCCTGCTCATCTTCTTCCCAATAATTTCCACCAAGGGCAATGCTGGGTTTTATCACAATGGGTTTATGTTCAAGTTTGATATGAGCAGAAGCACCTAGTGCTTTATCACTAAAAGTGTGAGAGACCTGCCTGCCCAACCTACTGTGTCATACTACCACTGGCTTCAACTAGTTCAATAAGTTGAAAAATTAGCATACCTGCCTGGAGCCAACTGGGATTTACCAGCACCAGATAAAGGGATACATGCACCAGAGGAAGCCTTTCAAAAGGGGCCTTGATTTCCAGGAGATATTAACCAGGGCTTTTCACAGCTTGATAAGCCTTCAGAAGGTAGCTGTTGATAATTTTGGATCCCTCTAAAAGGGTGAGTGATAACCGTAGTAAGTCCAACAATGTGGCCAGAGATGCCGTCTCCCTCCTGGAATTGAACATTTCAAATGTGCTCAGAGTCACCTCCAAGCTTGAAAATTTCTCCTAAATGATGGTAAACCTGAAGAGCATAAGAGGAAAATATGATGTGCCACTCAGGAGAACCTGAAGAGAATTATATCTGCTGATATCTAGTTAGCAGATGTGAACACTTATAATGCCTCAATCTATTTTCTCAACTATGGTGCATACATGGAAAGTATGGCAATGAGGTTCTCCCATGATGTAATTTCTGATATCAGGTCAAATCAAGGATAATTATACTCATGTATTGAGATAGATAAAAGAAAATTATATCTTCTTCCCTCCACTAATCCCCCCACCCCTACTCCAAGGCAGAAGAAGTCAAAAAATTGCAGCCAGACTGATGATGAGGAGAGATCAGAGCTTTATAGTACTCACCTTCTTGTTGACTTTGATCCTTCTCAAGAAATCACCTTTAAAAATTACTTAAGATCAAGCATTGTGGCTGCTTCTTTCACTTCAGGAAACACCTTAGAAGGAAGCTTCAGAGCTTTACTGAGATCAATATATTTGTTACCAGATCCACCTAATAGGAGCCTGAGTGGCCTTCAACCCATTTCTGCCATTGTTTTGGTAGAAAAAGATGATTCTAGGGAGATATATGAGGCCTTTAAGAGGTTCAAGTATATGGAGGACAGTGCAATTCTGTTTGTTCCATTTTTTGATTACTTTGAAGGGCAATGGATGGGAAAACTTGATAGCCAATGCCATGGCAGCAAAGCAAACATGATTAAACAAAACTAGTTAAATTTTGTTAATAATAATTCTATTAAGACCATCTCTTCCCTGGAAAGTTGGTGCAATAAGGTTTGTTATCTCTATTGGGATGAAGAGACCCAAGTTTGATGAGCTGGTCAACAAACTTTCAGTTGAGCTGGCAACAGATGAGACCCTCTACCAGGGGTTTTAGATGTGCGTCAAAGTGTTTTCTAGAGAAGCAAGAGCTCTCAAAGTCTTTTAGACAGTCACATAAAATTCCTTCTCCATTATAAACCTTCTAACTAGCTAACACCTCTTGAAATACTGCAGAAGTTTTCTATTATCCAAAATAAATCCAGGCATTGCTTTGGATGTTCTTTTTAATTTCATGTTGTGAAAATGGAACAGTTTAATATAAAAATAAGCTTTAAAGTAATTTTATGTGTAACTGTATAGTATATGCTTCATTAAATAAAGTAAATATTAACTCTAGTATAATTTTTCTTTTAAAATTAAGAAAGCTTTTATAAAGAACAGTTAATTTAAGCACCTTTCCATTATAAATATCACATTTTATTGCATAGAGCTCTTCCTGGGGTCTCTTTAGTCTATTAGTAGACATAAAATTTATAAATTCACATGAAAAATTTTTGTCTTTTGGCTTCAAAGCTAACTCCCAAAAAATCATTTTTTTTACTTTGCCCTTGGATATCTTTGACCTTTTCACCTTCTTAAACGGTTGCATTTCTACTTCTGCACTTTCAACCAAAGGAGATTCAACTATGGAACTTGCCCATTTCACCTAAGTAGATAGAAGGAAAAGATCAAGTACCAAAATTAGCAAGTCTCTGCCAAGCCAAGCAAGAAGAGAGGTTACACAATCCAGCCCAACTCTGGGCGCCAACTTGGAAGATATGGTATCCTAGCTCCAAAGAACCTTCTCAGATGTTCTGATACAAGAGCTGCTCTACTCAACTGAGGAAGTGGGAAACTGTCTGGGAATCCCCCTAGTTAAGACCTGGTTCTGGAGAGGAGACCTGTAACTTGGCTTGATCTACCCAAGACCTGAGGCTGGGATGGATCAAACCAGGTTTGCTGCTGAGATACTGGGGCTAGATATCTACTAATAGTCAGTCCAAGTGGTTTCCTTAGAGCATTGCACCATGGATCAGGAACATTATCTACCCTGATGCTGCATCAAATGCTATTAATCCTTCAATTCTGAAATAAAAACATTGGATAGGACAAACTTATCTTCATTGCTTCTGTAACTCTGCTAGAGCAGTAAGGTTATGATGAAAATGGATTAATATTGGCAAAATATCAGTTGATTGATCAACCAATAGAGTACCAAAGGTTATTATCATATCTAATGTAGCATAGTAAGCAATTAGACTCCCCTGACCATGAATTGCATGTACCAATATTTGTTATATTGCTGGCACATGGGATTAGTTAGGGTTTTTTGGTAAATAAATATGGATACTTGCAAGATGAAAGTTAAAAGATCTATTGCTGCTTCAAAATAACAATGGTTTCATGAAATCTTGCTGTTGTAAATGTGTTGTTTTAGAAGAGTTACAAGGGAAAAATATTTAGAAGCTAGATAATAATCTTTATTGAGAGATAGTGATTATATAGTCAATGTGAATCAAGGATAACAGGAACATGATTGTGTTGATCATACAGCTGGATGGTAAAGGGGGCAACTTGATCCTGGTAATGAGTCAAGCGCCAAAACAAGGTATCCACTATAAGGGATCATCATCTGTTCATGTTGTTGGATTTGGTAATTTGAATTGACTTCCTAGTCTGGCTTTGAGTGGTCAGGTAATTGGATTGTGGGTCACAAACCTGCTTGTTTTGAACCTTGCTGGCGGGTCAAGCCTGCTGTTTTGACACCCCCTGACTGAAGGTTGGCCTCCTCTGGGGGTAGGTTGTCAGGGAGGTTGTCAGGAGCCTGGGCGCCATACTGGACTAATTGTTGTTCTGTGGCGGGCAGGGCGGTTTTGCGTTGTTTTTGTCTTGCTTTGCAGGGTCTTAGGCAATCATGGTGTAGGGTCTTGTCTTGTTTGCGCTTCCTGAGTCCTTGAACAAGGTAAGTGTTATTGTTGTTTACCTTTAGAATGATTGCTGGGCCTACTTTCTTGGGTTGTAGTTTGCTTTTATCAACGTTCATGACCCAAACCTTGTCCCCAACTTCATGTCTATCTCAGATGGGGACAAAAGTTTTTTGCAGACGTTCATTTTCCTTTTCTGTTTGTTTGCTGTTGGCCTCTATAACTTGAGGGTCTGAGCGCGGGGGGACTTTACTTGGGATTTCCAGTTTGGGTCCTGTTAATGCTTGGATGATATTTGGCTGTGTGCTGTATACCAACTCAAAAGGGCTTTTTCTGGTGGATCTGTTCACTTGGGTTTGGCACACAAGTAGTGCAGTTAATAGCTGCTTATACCAGTCTTCAGGTCTCCTGGCAGTGAGCTTGGCTAAGGCTTGCACAAGGCTGCCATTTAGCCGCTCTACACGTCCATTGGCCTGTGGGTGGTATGGTGTTGTTACGGTGTGTTTGACCCCATTTTTAGAGAGGTATATTTTGGTGTTTTTGGAGGTCAATTCTTTCCCTCCATTGGTTATCAGGAGTTCTGGCTTTCCAAACTTGCTGATTATCTCTTTGCCAATAAATTGTTGTACGTCATTGCCAGTGTGCGCCCTTACTGCTTGGGCTACTGGCCATCTTGTAGCAAAGTCTATGGCAGTGATGATGTATTTCTTATCATTGTGTTTCCCTGGCATGGGGCCAACAACGTCAAGGGCCCATACCTTGAAGGGTAGTTGTGTGCAGATGGGTAGTACTGACTTTGGAGGGGTTTTGCTTTTGGCAAACTTTTTGCATACCTCACATTGGTCTAGGACTTCCTGAACATCACAATATAAGGTTGGCCACCAGGCCTTGTGCTTAAGGAACTCATATAGGTTTTGACTCTTGGTGTGTCTGAGGTCTCTGTGATAGCGTAGGATGGTGTCTACTTGCTGGTGTGTGGGGATATAGGGAATGGTAGTACTGTTGGACATTTTTCTGTGCAGGGTCCTGTACACGTCAGAAAATAGGTGTTTGTTTTTGATAACTGTTTCCTTTGTTATGTTGGTTGTACCAGGGGGAAACCCTTGTCCTTTGTTTGTAGTACCAAGAGAGGCCAGTCTGGGTCAAGCCCATTTTCCCCTCTTGTGGCACGGACATATAGGCGTGAGAGGGCGTCTGCCATGGCAAGCTTGGGCCCAGGTTTGTACTGTATGAGCATATTGAATCTCTCCAAGAGCTCCATCCAGCGGGCTTGGCAGCAAGATAGATTTGCTTGGGGTTTGAAATATATGAGCAACTTGTGGTTGGTTAATGCTGTGAATTCTTCCTGCTGTTCCAGATAACAACGCCATTTGACTAGACAGTGTACAATGGCCAGCAGTTCCTTGTTGTGGATAGGGTATTGACACTTGCCATCTGTCAACTTTTGTGATTCATAGGCTACGGGCAGGAAGTCACCATCACTATTCTTGATTTGTAGGACTCCCCCAATGGATGCATCTGAGGCGTCAGTTTCCATTTGGTATTCCCCGTCATGTTTGGGGTATTGCAGGATAGGAGCTGTTGTGAGCTTCTCCTTGAGGCGTCTAAAACAGAGGTCATGTTGGGGGGTCCACACAAACTTGGATTTGGTGCCAGTTATGGTGGATAAGGGGGCAGTCAAAACGCCACAGTCAGGTATGAAGCGGCGTACATAGGCCACCATCCCCAGGAAGGTGCAGAGTTCTGACTTATCCTTGGGTGGCGGCATCTTGCATATGGCCTGTATCTTTTGACTGTTGGGTTTGATGCCGTCCTTTGAGACTATATGTCCCAGGAAGGGTAATTGCTTGTGGAAGAACTGGCACTTGGAGGGTTTGGCCAACAGTTTGTGTTGTGCCAGGGTAGGAAAGACTGCCTCTAGGTCTTTGTGGTGCTGTTCCACCAAGGGGCTGTAGACAATGATGTTGTCTAGGTAGACTAGGGCATGCTTGCCTATGTGTGGTATAAATACTTTGTTCATGAAGGTCACAAAGGTGGAAGGGGTGTTTGTCATGCCAAAGTTGAGCACCACACATTTTTATGAGCCGTATTTAGTGCAGAAGGCTGTTTTGGGGATGTCTTCCTCCTTAATACAAATCTGGTTGTAGCCTGCAGTCAGATCAATCTTTGAAGAAGACTGTGGCTCCTCCCAAGGCTTCAAAGAGATTGCCAATCAGTGGTAGTGGATAACAATTCTTGATGGTAACTTTGTTTAGGGCTCGGTAGTCTGTGACCAGACGTAAAGTACTGTGCTTCTTGGCCACAAAGAACATGGCAGCCCCAAAAGGAGACTGTGAGGGGCGGATAAGTCCTTTCTCCAATGCCTCCTTGAGATATGGCGCGTAGGGCGTCATCTTTGTTTGGGGTCAGCCTGTAGATAGGGCATGCTTTGGGGACAGCCCCTTTGAGTTGGATGGAGTGTTGGATGTGTTTCTCAGGGGGCAGCCTGGGTAGCGCTTCCTTGAAGATTTCTGGATGGCGGGCCACAATTTTGCGGTCCTGAGGCGTGGAGGTATCCTGGTGATCCTTGAAGTGTATGATCTTGTACTGTCATGAGTCCCAGTCAATTGCCTTAAGGTTTTCCTTTTTGTCCAGGGTCTCTGTGATGCCCACAAAGATGTGGTTGCGTAGGAGCTGGTCCACTAAGTCAGGGTAGATCTGGTGGTTGACACCTTCACGCTTGATGGTCAAGACTGAGGTTGCCCAGTTTATGTGGGGTTTGTTCTTTTATAGCCAGTCCAGACCCAGTAAAATGTCAAACTTGGGAAAGTTGATGACAGGACCTTGGATGGTGGAATGCAGGTTTTCTAGCATGACAGAGAAGGGGGCAGTTTCCCTTGTCATGGTGATGTGATGTTTGTCTGCTAAAACAAAGTTTTTAATCCACAAAGGATTAGTGGTTAGCTTGAACTTATCTACAAAGCTGCTGTTGACTAGGGTTTGATTTGCGCCCAAATCCAGGAGTGCTGAGCCTGTGTTACTGCAAAAACGGAAAGGATAGGACATCAGTTTATTGGGATGTCTGGCAATGGTGTACAGTACCAGGTTCTCCGAGGGTACTTGGATCATTGGACATTGGTCCATGTCCTCAGGTTAGTACTCATCATTAGGCAAGTTGGGAGTTGTGTGGGGAGAGCTTGGCTCGCTTAATGCTCTCCCCGGGCTTTTCCCTCATCTTGATTGCCTTGTGTGGCAGTGATACGGAAATGTGTACAATTTGACTGGCCATTGTTCCCATTCCCATGACCACTTGAGTTTGTGGGTTTATGGTTGGTGTTATTCCCGTTGTTTCCAGGGGGTGGTCAAGTGGAGCACCTGCCTGTGTGGGAATCCTTGGGCCTATCTTGTTTTCCAGTTTGCACTTTGTGGAGAGCATTGGATGTTTATTCTGCTTTCTCTGCTTTGAAATACAGGCTCTGTAGATTGGTCACTTGATCCAGGTTTATGTGTCTCATCACATGTGACTTGAGGGTGTTGTAGTACATGAGGTGTGTGGCTGGGGTGTCAAAGGCCATGTCAGATGGTGCACATAGTCAGAGTTCCTCATAGACGCAGATGAGTTTGTTCACAGTGCCTGTCTGGGTTAGGTTCTTTACTTGGCCTATGATCATGAGCGCCGTATTCTTAAGCACAAATCTTGCCAAGAAGTCTTGCTTGAAGGTATCCCAGTTCTTGTCAGTGTGTTCCTTGTTTCAATTATCACACCAGGTGCCAGCGTTGTGGATCAGGCAGATGGAGATTTCCTTAATCCAAAATTGCTGTGGGCATTCCATCTGGGCCAGCTTGCTCTGGGCGGACTGGATCCATGGGTCAGCATTGTGGTTGTTGGCCCCGGCAAAAGGTTCCAAGGCAGCACTTCACAATCTTTGGGCTACGTAGGCAGGCATGGTGTTTTTGGCGGTTGGTCACGGAATAGAGGAGGGAGCCTAAAAGAGCCCTCATGTAGACATGGCGTTGAAGGCGGGTAGTGGGATCACTGTGTTCTGGTACAGGACAAAACCATCAGGTATCTTGGTATCAGGGGTGTACGGGGTCCAGTCAGGCGAGAGGCCAGACATAATTCTGTCAAGGAGTTGTTGGCCGCAGCGCGTGCGGGCAACAGGCAGAATTTTTCAAAATAAGGTAGGAAGGATAACCTACCTGTGCTACCAATGTTGTAACTGTGCTGTTTTAGCAGAGTTACAAGGGGAAAAATATTTAGAAGCTGGATTATAATCTTTATTGAGAGATAGTGATTAAATAGTCAATGTGAATCAAGGATAACAGGAACATGATTGTGTTGATCATACAGCTGGATGGTAAAGGGGGCAACTTGATCCTGGTAATGAGTCAAGCGCCAAAACAAGGTATCCACTATAAGGGATCATCATCTGTTCATGTTGTTGGATTTGGTAACTTGAGTTGACTTCCTAGTCTGGCTTTGAGTGGTTGGGTAATTGGATTGTGGGTCACGTATCCGCTTGTTTGGAACCTTGATGGTGGGTTGAGCCTGCTGTTTCAACATTGTGTTCCTGATATTTGCAGTTGATCAATTCATAGGAAATATTTTCAAAGAGTATTGGATATCCCTTCACATTATTTATAGAGCTGGCCTTATTGGATATATTAAACCTGTGGGGTTGACCCCAGCATGCTCTCAACTCAACTGGAATATAACCACCTTGTTTCCCACACCTTTATCCCTAGAAATTGGTTTTCAACATTATGGCGCTATTTTCTATAATTACAATGATTTTCTAGTTTAAAGTAGGCAAAATGGCATCATGATGCTGCAAACCGGTCCCTGGAAATGAAGGGGTTGGAAATAAGGTGGGTACCACCAAATAGGCAGATTTTCTGACTCTATCTGTCAAAGACCCAGAGCCAAGACATATAAAGAAGAGGATACCTGCCAAGAGCTCACAGTTGATAAAGTAGTTTTCAAGGCTATTGTGCTGAAAAAAACAACCGAGATTTCAACAAAATCATCTCGGATAAATATGAGATAGAGATGAGCCCAGATCTATTGGTAAAATATATATTTACTGGGTTTAACTTTTTTGCGTCTGGGTTGTTTCGGCTTAGCGCCATATCTTTGGAAACTGCTATAGTTTTTGGATAATGAGTGCAACCGATTTCCTTCAGGGGTAGTGTCCAGTTAAGAGGGTGATATTACCCTGGAAAGATTTACCACAAACTTTATAACTCATTTATATTTAAGCAAAGTTGTACCCAGTCAAATTTATTTTCTCGCTGTTTGACGCTATTAAAACAGTGCAGTGGCAACATTGACAGTATAGCTTTGAGCTACAATACATTGGTTTATTTAAACTTATAATCTGGGTTGACTGCACAATGTGGGTAGCTGTTAAGGATATTAAGGTAAATCGTGCGTTCCTATGAAGCTTTCTGGTACTGAAGATATTTCAATATAAAATTACAGTATAAGAAGCCTGTTTCGTGGTAGCATCCTTTTAGGATCAGCTGTAAAAAATGGCATCATGGTTCAGGCGAACCTATTGCGATAAGCTACACAATCACTTGCCATGTATTAAAGTTTTCTCTCTCTTTCATTCCGTCTCACAGCTCTGTTAGGAAGGTCATCTATAGAAATAAAATGTCCTCTGTGTGGTTTAATAAACTGTTTGATCTCAAGGATTTAAATTTTAAAAGCTATAGTGAATGTCCATCTTTCTCTTGTTGGCTGGGAAGAATATTTTTCTACTTTTAACTGCTAAGTTATACACATGCTCATTTTTTTATTCCAGGCTACTATATCCCAAAAATCTGGATATCTCTCTGGGTGACAGTATCTAGTCTATGCAGCCGACAATGATGCCATGCTCACTCTGGACAGTTCTTTTTTGCATTGACCAGAGCAGGATTTTCTGAACGCCTACTTCTTAATGAGAAGGTTCATGCAAAAACATCAGAGGAGATCTACTAGCATCCAACGAAACGTTGATGCATTTTATGTTAAGGATTTTATCCGAGCACATGATATTTAATATTATATCCCTCTATAATCATAAATAGCTTCCCCATGAATAAGGTAATAGAATATCGGGGTTTGCATTTTATTTAAAAGTTTACTCAGATAACCAAACAAGCGTATACATATCTTCTGTAGCTTCGAGGCAATACTCACCATTTTTTCAAAATAGAGAAGGTTGATTTTAAACCTCAACCTATTATATTCATCTTTAAAATCCCCACAGTTTTAAAGCACCTTCCATAGCCACCCATTTTCATTGCACCAGTTAATGCCAGGGGAATGTTTATTCGGAAGCTATAATTGTTATTTAACTTTATCGCAATATTTTCCAAAAAAATAAACCTTTGGTGGTTGTGAAACCAAGTTTTACCACTAGATTTTGGGTGAGGGCTCTTTTGTGATGTGGCTCCGAGTTAAATTATATTGGTTTAAAAATAAAGTTTAAATCGGCACAAATATTAGAAAGTCTAAACGAGTAGCTTATACCTGCTACTATCTTATAAACAGCTTGTTCTCAATTCTTATCCACATACTACTTTGAACTCTGGTAAAACAAATGGATGTAGTATCATTTCTAAAAGTTTAATGCTTTCAAAGGAGTTGGATACGTGAACCGGAATTACCTAGAAAGTAGCTTGCTGTAAATGTATCCAGCTTATAAATTTTATTTGAAGTTGCTAGATTTTCAAAGGATGCGATTTTAGAGTTTTAAATCCCAGCCCAGAGATAAAAACGGAACTAATGTTTCTGTTGTATAAACAGTGATGTCATAAACTTGATTTGATTCCCACTTTGTCCTACATCGGATTTAAAGCATTTCATCCAGGTGGCCCAGATTTAGTCCTTATACTGAAGGAAGTAATCAACCAGGCTTGATTACTAAATAATCATCGCTTGCCGCAGAGATGAGCGAGATGTTCAATGCAGTTCGCTTGGGATGGGATTAGGGATGCTTCGGCTAGCTCTGGGCCGCTACAGCAAAAACGGAACTATCTACATTTAGTTATTTAAAACAATTATTTGATGAGTAGACCGTTCTTGCCCAGCCCTAAATGTGATTTCACTGCTGATCTGTGATTCAATCGCCCAGATAGATGCGCCTCAGTAAATCAACTCATGGCAAAGCAGAGTTCCATCTCCACATAATTAATAATGCATTGCCTACATTTGGACTTTAAGATTTATCATTTTGTGCCGAGTAAGGATTGACTGGCTTATAAATATAAGCTCAGTAGAACGTAAATGTTATGGTTGGCTTCGTGTACTTTGCTCTCCTTTTCGGGGGAGGGATTTGTCAGGATTTTCTTTCAAAGGGGTTGAATAAAGCGTATGGGAGAATGGAGGGATTCAATAGACTCCTTAAGCTGATGGTGGCGCAAGATGAGTTGATTAAAAATGGTCACGCGGAACGAGAGTCCTTTCTGCTTAGATTACCTCGTCCCGACTATGGCATCTCATCCGACACCATGTACTTCTATCTGCAGCACTCTCTGCTATCCATGTGCAAGCCAGCGGAGCTGCAGAGCAATACGTGTTTCTGCGAGGGAAAGGTTGTGGATGCAAAGCTGTTTGGAAACGAGACACTCGATTCCCAGGCCATTGTGGCGGTAGACGTTCGCAACAAGCTGATCCTTGTTTCCTACCGCATGTCAGTCAGCGAAAAGAACTGGGATACAAACTATAAACATACGTTAGTCAAACACCCCCCTCCTAAAGCCCCAATTCAAAGTCCACCAAGGCCACTTGGAATACTTTGACTCCCTCCATCACCAAATGGAACCAACCGTTCTATCTCTCCTAACCGACACCAAATACCATAACTTTGCCCTTCACATCACCGGATACGGTTCAGGAGGCTCCATTGCCTCTATCTCCCTTCCCTATTGGTACAACTCCCTAAAGGAAAAGAAGCTTAGGAACAAGATGCAAGTTTTCATGTATTCCAGCCCTCGCCCCGGAAGCCTCGAGTACTCAAAGTACCTCGAAACCCTAAAGGTACCGCTTGTGCGCTACGCCAAGAAGGGCGACATTGTCCCCCACGTCCCTGACCAATCCATGGGCTACAGCCACGCCGGCCTAGAGTTTTACGACGTGAGTCTCCCGTTCATCAGGAAGAACCTCGTCAGATGCTCCGCCACCCGCGTAGAGGATAACAAATGCTCCCTACGCGACCAGATCTTCATCCCCACCAATCATATCACCCCCTTCCAAAAACCCATCCCTCTACCTCCTTACTGCTGATTAAAATTTAGTTCCACCTTTTAAATATATATTTATTTTAAAAAATATAATATCGAATGAGAATATGGCAAGCCAACTAATAAA
>QTSX02003156.1:0-68106 GCA_014839935.2 Entomophthora muscae
ATGTGAATAAACTTGTCTTTATTAGGAGAAATGATTCTACTTAAATAGTAGACAAGGGACAGTGATCACTCATTAGAAAGACAGAGTGGCTGAGGGGTCATGTTGGGATGAGGTCATACCAGGATCATTCAAAGGCAGGTATGATAATCTGGAATGGGTGGATATTAGACCAGACCCAATTGTGGAAGGCAAGGAATTTCCAAACTCAAAAGCAAAACCAGTCAAATCTTTGCAGATATCAATATTAGAAGGCCATATCAAAATATAATTAATGGTGTGATTTCTGAAAAGGATTCTTTGATATTTTATCATTTTAGAAATTTGTGGAAGAGTCACAATTAGGTGAATACATCATTTTAACTAATTTTTATTGATTACAAAACAGATATGATGTAATAATGATGCTTAGCTGCTTCACATATATCACTTGTGCATGAAAACTGGATATTTAATTTATTCTGAAAACATAAAATCAATTTCAAACTATAGTTAAAGCTATCACACCATTTCTTTCAGAATGGTGTCATTTAGCTTGGTCTATAAGAGCTAAAGCACCACAAAACTTCTAATCCAAAAAACCAATTCAAAGGCCACATTATGATCAGAACTACTCCATCATTTAGGCGCATTTCAGAGATCCAACCTAGTTACAGATTCATAATACTAACATCTCTTCAGTTAAATATACTTCTGCCATACTACCTTTTTTTCCTTGTGAACTTCAATAAGAAGAGAAAAAATTGCAATGTTAAAAAATGAATTCCTTTTTATTGCTGGTGATGATCTTGAAAATTCATCAAGCACTTCCTTACTCAAACTGAATTTGGGAGAGCTCAGTTCCTGTCAACAATTCAAAATCAAAAAAGTAATGATTTCATTGAAAACTTACAGGATCTCCTGAAATCTTCTCCCCAAAAGCATCTCCCAGCCTTGTGATCTCTGGTTACTTCCAGCTACTCTTTAAAAGAGCTTAATGATATGGGGTTTAATATAACCAAAAGTGAGTTTGAATACTCAAAAAAACAAATAAAAATAAAAATGTAAGCTTAAACAAAAAAGCCAAAAAAATGACTATTAATTAAAAAAGTGCTAAACAAAAAATAATTAAAAATTTTCTGGAATATTCTTTTGAAACAAGCCAGTTTACAAGAAAAGTACCTGTAAATTTTTATAAAGATATAGAAAAAGAGATGAGTAATCACTCAACTGAAATTAAATACTCTCTACAAAAAACAAAAAAGAAATATATGATAATATGAACTAAAAACAAAATTCCAGTTTCAATCTCTACTTACTATAAATTAATCCCTAAAAATATAATAAAAAGCAAAAAGCAATAAATATGTGTAGATTTTGTAATGTAAAAAATTCACTATAAAAAAGAAGAAACAATGTGAAAGTAAAAACTTACCATTGCCAGAATCTATAGACAATAGCTTAAAGACAGTTAATCAGCACCAAGACTTTTATTTTCATCAAAATAGGGAATAAAAAAGATATTGATGAATTAGATGCCAAGTATTGTGGTGTATTTATAGATTATAAAGAAAACTCAAAAGAGGGAAGTGGTCTAATTGCAACCAATAATTGTTTTTAATCAAAAAAATCAATCTCATTATTAGGGTTTGCATTAGTTTTTAAAGAAAACAACAAAAATTAAATATGAATAACATAATTTTTTGTCTCAGATATTATCACATGATTCTTTATTTTTAGGTGAGTGTTTTTTAAAACTTCTTAAAAAGGATAGATTTTTTAAAAAAATATAAAAGTATAGATTGATAATGGAAATAATTTTAGATCATATGAATTTTTATATTACTTATTTAAAGAGGCCCCTAAATATATTAAGGGTTCTATAAAATATAACTGATTTGTTGAATGTCATGGAAAAAGCATTGTTGATGATCACTTTGGTATAATATCAAAAAATGCTAAAGAAAAAATGAAATGAGCTTTATATTAACAACATTTTTATGATCTAAAAAATATTTGTGAGCAAGAAGAAAAAAGAAAAGAATGATACAATTCAGCTTAAACTGGTTCAATTGTTTCCAAAAAAGCATTTTTATATTTATGAAAGGAATTTTAAGCCTATAAAAAGATAGCTTGAAGTTAAAAATCTGTGCATGAATTTTCATATTTGATGAAGGATGGGAAGTTATATACTATACCTGTAATATTTAAAAGCTTCTCATAATATTCTGAGATAAATTATCATTTGGAATCACGTGATGATACCAGAGAAACAAAAATTACAGAAGATGCTAGTGGTGTTTTGGGGCAAGTTCATGAAGTAGGGCAGCGTACTTGTAGGAACTTTTGGTTCTGCTCTCAGACCAGGTAGTCTGATTACAATTTGCTTTATTAGGTATAAGTGATATTTTGAACTTTAGGTTTATTGAAGTGCTTGTATGAGGACAAGCGTTCCTGCAACATCTGGTATTTCTTTGGCATGGTGACGGCTGCAATGTCAAGGGAGGCAACTAACAAGTGGCTTTCTACGCTGGCGGCTTGCTATGTTCTTTGAGTACTGACAGTGGGCTTTGAACTTGGATTCATTCTTCTACTGTGAAAACATTCTGCAGTAGGATCTTGAAAATTTTCTGGCTTCCATTACTCCAATGGAAGGGCTTTTATAGAGCTAATGCTCTCTTGCCAGGATAAGATCATCTGATGCATCTAACTCTTGCTTGGTAGTTTTTTTCACCCCCAGACCACCAGCATCAACCCCCAGAGTCAGGCATACATTCAATGGCATGGGATTCAATGTAGTAGTACCTTGTGCAGGGTACTTGTTGTAATATAATCATGCATGATCTGGAAGTTTGCCAGCAAGGTGGCGCTAATACTTGGATCTATTTTTAGTACATAAAGGTAATATCTCAGTGACCTTTCTAGCAGGAATTTTCAGTGGCACCAGCAGGTTGCCAGTGCAAATTGATCACTTTCTTTTAGATCCTCAGAGAAACTCATGTTTTTCAACCTGGCAGTTTTCCAGAGTATTCTGGAATAACTCTGGCCTATTGGGAATCAGTCATAATTGGGAGGCCATTTTATTCCTGGTTGTTCTAGAAACAAGTGATCCAAATCTATAATACCAAGGCTTCTCAGATCAATTAAGCCTTCTGGTAATATATTGGAGGCTTCTCCAATCAATAGCTTGAAAGGCTGCCAAGATTGACAGGGTAGAATGAAGTCAGTATAAATTCCTGACATTAATAGAGGGTATATTTTTAAATAGAGTTATCAGTCTTTCAAAAACAACAAAAAAAATTTCTGAAACAAACTAAGAATATTTATGATGAGCCAAAGATAGTGTGACAGCAAATATAGCTTTGGGGCTGCTATTACTCTCCCATACAACTCATCATAAATATTTTTGGTTTGTAGTTTGTAGATGCACTTAAGGTATTTTCATTAATACTATAAGTTGCAAGTTCAAACCTAAAATTGATGAATTATTTTTAAAAAAAATCTTCCAAGCCCTAGATCAATTAATATTTGGTATTGATTGTATTTTAAGCTTTCTGAATAATTTGAATATGAATAATGTGATTAGTTATAAAAAATCAATCTGGCACCTAGTCAATAAAAGAAAATTAATGACCCATGTGTTGAAAATTGGATTTTATTGTAACAAAAACCCTTTAAATTTTTAGCCCTGTATCTTAGCTTATGACATTATCACATCTCTTATTAAAATTGTTTTTTTAGGTTTATGCTGTGGTGAAAAGCCAGGTTCCCTCATGAATTAACTCCATGAAAATGATCTCAGTATTTTGAAAAACGCATGAATTAATAAATAATAGGCGTTGGTCCAACCCCTAGAGGGCTGCATAGTACAGATGCTTTTGCATTAAACCAAAAATAAACCCTTAACCTTTAGTTAAAACTGTATATTTTAGTTTACATCGTAAATTGGGTGGAACTCGTTAAATAGACGTGCTTCAAGCAGCCTTAAGTAAGGGCTACATGGTTTAATGGCATCAATCCAAAAAGCGGATTTTAATTTAGAATTTATACTGTATGTGGTGCTGAAGTTGCACCTAGTGTTGGCCCAGCAAAGCTGATGTTTGATGTTTGGAAGCACGTTTGCCCCCAAAAATACATGTAAGCATTTCAAAATAAAAAATATGGGATTTATAATTGGAAGCGTACTTAGGTTTGAAATGAAATTAAAATTAATGCAAGGGTTTAAAGTTTAACCGGGATGAGTGAAAGCGAGATGTGGGGTATAAAACAAGGATGTGGTTGTTAAGAGAAAGCATCAAAATGAAAACTTTCTTTACTACCATTGCTTTGGGCGCCATCGGCTTCAACTCTCTCCTCGCTGCTCCTGCTTCCGGCAGCAGCCTTTCTCGTCGTTCTTATGGAGATACATCATCCGCAGCATACACTCCCAAGTCTAGCTCGGGTAGTTACGGGTCAAAATCAAGCACTGGCGCTGGTAGTGAATCAGGCTCAAGTACCGGAAGTAGTAACAAAGCTTCGACTAGAGCTTCAAAGAACAGTGTATCTGCTGATTATGGCGCCGCCAAGAAAGCAGGTTCATCTGAAGTAGCTTCCGCTGGAAACAAAGACACCAAAGTAGTGGATTCTAAAAAGGGTACTTCTTCTGCAGGCTCCTCTTCAGGAACTGGAGCAGCAAGCAAAGGCTCATCTGATGGTTCATCCAGTGGTTATTCCAATGCTTCAAGTGCATCAACGAGTTCTGGTTCAGCCCAAGATTCTTCCAAGGACTACAAGAGCGCCAAAAAAGTGACATCAACAAGCACTGCTTCAACTGGTGGTTCTTCCAGTGGATATGGGAATGCTGGAAGCTCAGGTTCATTTGTAGGCTCATCTGAGGGCAAAAGTGCTGCTTCAGGTGGAAGCAAAACCAGTGGTTCAAAAGGAGGCTCATCTGACAAGTACGCGGGCGATAAAAGACAGAATTCTGTAGGCAATGGATCTGGAAAAAGTAATTCTGGTAGTTACAGGAAAAAGGATGAAAAGAAATATTAATCAAGCTCCATCTTCAGTTCCAACACAATCATTCATCATAAGAATAAAACTATCCAATCAAATTTGGGTATTTTATATATTTTATAGATCATTTAATGAGTACACTACAAAACTATTTAAAGAATTTATAGTACTTTTTCTTTATAAGTTAAATAGCCAAACCTAGCAGCATCTGTGATGAAGTTGAATCCCTAGAATTTGACTTTCTGAGATTCAATTTTTTAATCAAAATAATTCTACATTTAAGAAATTTGAGCTTATTTTCCCGATAATCTGGGGGTGCTAAGTGAAAATGAAAATGCACTGAAAGAGACCTTTTTAATGATTCCATTAACCAAAAGAAAATTTAAGAGGATTTTATACGTAAGTCTCCCAATGAAGACTAAAACCTTTTAAAAGCATTTGTTTTTTAAAAAAGGTGAAATTCTAATCTAGATCCAAATTAATTAATGTAAATAATAGTGTATTTTTACTTTATCTCTAAACTTGTTTTTAATAGAATTTTTTTTAGCTCTTATCACACCATCTTTTTATTTAAATATTTAAATATTGTTACTTTTTAATAAAAATAAATGTAATTCAATCAATCACAGATCTTTGAAATAATCAGTGCTTCTATATTTATTCTTTTTTGTTGATAGACTTCATATGTCTGCCACAATACACAAACAAATGAGAAATAATTCACTTCCAGTGACATGGTTACCACTTGACTAACAATAAAAACCTGATTCTTGATCCCATATTTGACTATCCTAGAATACAGCCCAACCCATTAATATTGTTGTAACTGTGCTGTTTTAGAAGAGTTACAAGGGGAAAATATTTAGAAACTAGATAATAATCTTTATTGAGAGATAGTGATTATATAGTCAATGTGAATCCAGGATAACAGGAACATGATTGTGTTGATCACACAGTTAGATAGAAAAGGGGATGGCTTGATCCTGGTAATGATTCAAGCGCCAAAACAAGGTATCTACCTTGAAGGATCATCATTTGCTCATGTTGATGGATTTGATAACTTGAGTTGACTTCCTAGTTTGGCTACGGGTCACTGGAAGGTCAGCTTGCGGGTCATAAACCCGCTTAGTTGGAACCTTGTTGGTGGGTTGAGCCTGCTGTTTTAACATGAAAATTATTAAAATTTTCAGGATAACATAATTCCTTGGTGGATCTGTCAACATGGGGAGTAGTGACAGGCAAAGTTATGGCCCCCAGATGATGGGGCCTAACAATACTAGGTAGAAAATAGCCTTTCTGGCAATGAGCTATGGGCCTTAGGCTGGCAGAAACAAATCAAGAAACCTAGTAAGAAATAGTTTAAGCACTCTCAGGAGTAGATAATATTTGCCAGGTATGGTGGTCTCATCAGGGTAAGGTGCAGAAGTCTTAGGGGTAGGAGGGGAGTTCTTAAAGAATCAAAGAAAGCATCAGGGTTGTTGTATTTCCCTCTTATGATGGGAGTGTGTGTAGGATCCAGGAAATTCCAGACTTACTTACTGACATTGTTACCCAGAAAAATTTTACTGTTTGGAGTTTCCTGCTAAAAAAACATTGGCAGGTTTTTACTTCACTTTTGAAATTTTCTGTTTCAGATTTTTATTTTCATCCCTCTCTTTTTTAGGCACTTCTATGCTCTTAGTTTCCATCAGCTTTAATCCTAAACTTCCTAATTGTAAGAATGTTTAATTTGACTGAAATCTCATCAAAAGCAAGCCATAAGTTAAACAAATTCCAAGAAAGGACCTTGTTTCATGTGATGAGAGTTCCTTTTTTCATAGAGTAGTTGGTTTATAGTTTCTCAAAAACAGTTTTCAATTCTGTTAAAGATTCTTAGGAACCTTTCACCACAATATAGATTATCCCAAGAGTCTCCCAATGAACCTGCAGGAATCTATTTATGTGGAGCAACATTTTTTAACCTTGATATTGCAAACTCAGACTTTTTGAAACAATCAATCCAGACATAAGAAAACTTGAAAGCAATTAGGGGAAAAGGAAAATTGCTAAAAATATTTTAAGTTTTTATAATAGTTTCTATTTGTATACCATTCAGGGTTGCTTGGATGAAAATATCCCTATTCTATAATCCTACCTGGATCTCCCTGTAACCACTGTTGATAACCCTATCACAGCATCTTGATCCTCCTTTGACAGAAAGTATTTATTATAGATCCTACAAGAACATGATTATATTTTGACTTCAATTTCCTCAATTCATTACCTGAACTTTTTTATAGCTTGAATTTTTCCCTAGTTCCTCCACTATAATAATCAACCAGAATTTATGACCCAAGCTTTCTAAAGTTCCTGCTTAGACCCACTGATCATATATGAAGATATTTTTTACTCATTTTTATCAATTCTAATTTATTGAATCCCTATGATGACCAACCTTTTCATCATATTTGTGGGATTAACTAAGTATTTTTACAGTCTGATGAGATTAAAAAATAGTACAGTCCAAAAAAGGAAACTGGTTCTGCTTGAAGGTCAACTTACTTGATAGAAAGTCCATTTATCTAGGCCCAGATTATAAAAATAGTCAAAAATAAAAAAGACTACATAATCCTGGACCTGAGACAACAACAAAAAATTAGCTTATGTTCAAACAAAATTTAACAATTAACCTCCTAAATAAATCTACATAAACTGTGATATTGTCATGTAAAAAAATGATACAATCTGAGAAAAATGTCTCTGTCACAAATGTGATATTTTAAAGCATGAAACATTTCATCTTTTGAGAATCTGGTTTGTTTCCTTGGCTCATGTTATAAATAGTGTATCTTAATAATGTATCTACCAAAATCTATTCAGTAAACTGCAACATTATTTTTGATTGCTGTGCTTCTAACTATTGCCACTTAGGCCTGAGAGAGTGTTGTAATTGTAGAAGTATTGAGTGCTATTTTCTACAAACAGTTAGTCAGAATGCTAACTCTTATTACTATATCTGTAGTTGATATAGTGGAATACTTTGGTAGGACAGAAGAATATAAGGATCTAATGACAAAACTAGTATTTATTTAGATAGTGCTGCAGTTATATAGTAAGAGGCAGGGAATTTCCACCAGGGGAAAGGAGGCACAGACAGAAGGACCTCCTAAAGGAGGAGAGTGGAAAGGCACAGTAGAAAGAGCCGTGCAAGAGAACAACTGGTTTCACATGCCTTTCTTAAAGGAGGCAAGTGGAAAAATCTATGTTGTCCTATTTATAACCTTGGAAGTAAAGCCCACACCTGAAGCGCATTTGAAAGGCGCTTTGAACACCCATTTCTAGGGAGTTTTTAACATAATTAACCTTGCTAAAACCATGTTGAGATAAAGCAATTGCACAATTGTTAAATTACTCAATACCTAAGTAGACAACTTATTGTCCAATCCATCCAGGATCTGCAACAGAGAGTGCCTCAAATAGGAGCACAAATTTCACTAAAGTTAATACTATTGCAATATTTCAGTTTTATGATTTAATAGATTTTTCTTAATTTTAAGTTTAAAATAGTTTATACAAGCAGTGAGAACCTTGTTATTGTGGAAGAGCAGTACCAGGAGTAACTAAAATTCTAGGTTACTGAACAAGGGAGTTTATCTAATATGGGTCCTGTTTATACCCAATCACTCAACTAAAGTCACAATGAAGACAAGCTGGTCTTTTCCCCAGGCTTGGCCTTGGTTTTGGTTTTTGACAACTTATATGAAGTGTTGTAACTGTGCTGTTTTAGCAGAGTTACAAGGGGAAAAATCTTTAGAAACTAGATAATATTCTTTTTTTGAGAGATAATGATTATATAGTTAATGTGAGTCATGGATAACAGGAACATGATAATGTTGATCACACAGTGGGATGATGAAGGGGGTGGCTTGATCCTGGTAATGAGTCAAGCGCCAAAACAAGGTATTCACCATAAGAGATCATCATTTGTTCATGTTGTTGGATTTGTCAATTCAAGTTGACTTCCTAGTCTGGCTTCAAGTGACTGGATAATTGGGTTGCAGGTCACAAACCTGCTTACTCAAAACCTTGTTGGCGGGTCAAGCCTGTTGTTTTGACAGAAGCAACACAAGATCAGACACAGCCTGAGCCATATTCTTAAACAAAAGATACTGTATCCCTCAACCTTAATTTGACAACCCTGGGGTAAATCAGGCTAATAAAATCAAACCAAACCCAGTCTGATTATCAGTATGGCAAGGGTGCCTCCTAAGCAACATCTGATAACCAATGAATTATTGAGGAGACAGTGAATCTCAATTAAAGTGGTCTGACATTTGAAAAAAATTCCATATGTCTAATTCTCACCAAGGTGATATTTAGACAATAATTACAGGCTGTTTTGAAGAAAGCCAAAAAATAGTTTAAAGAAGTATAAGAAGAAGTCTGAGTTAAAGCTTAAGCAAATCTATCTTATTGTGCTATCACACCTCAAATATGACATATACCTCCACATAACTTAGGTAGGACATCTACCCAGGCTTCACAGCATCTTTGTTACCAGTTGCACTGCACAGCTCTGGATGTATGGGCTTATTGCTAGTGTTCTTATTCTATCTAATTGTCTGGGTGATGACTGGAATAATGATAATGATTTTCCCTATATCCCAGAAATCAGTGTACAATCAGCTGATTCTTATTCAATATGGTTTTATTTTTATATCATATTATAAATTAGCACTGTCTCTTCAGAATTATAAGATAATGCTAAAAAATTAAACTCCCAAGTTTAAAAATAAATAAAAGCAGGGCATAGTCATTCATTTTTAGCAGTTTTTCTGAGTGGAGCAGTGCTCTATCAAAACTTTTCCTTCTACACAATAGATATTCATATGCCAGATTTCTCTAAGACTTTCTCAATATACGGAGCTCAGATAATTTCAAATTATGTTAAGTATATACTTCAGAGAAGTATATATAGCAAAAAAGGGAAAACTATGTAGTTGATAATACTTTATCTGATATGATTGTTTGGGATTATATAGTATCATGGAAAGCCACATACTGTCCATGTTTGTCATCATAGTTGTGGGTCTTGTCCAAGTAATGTTACATTTAGGACTTGGAAGTTTTGATCCCTGTATAAGATGGGTGACTGATAAGAGAGCTGCTGATTAAATGATTAATTGGGAAAGAACTCTGGGAATTACTTTCCTGAGAGGCTTTAATTGTAGATATTGCAACAATAGTAGCATTAAAAGTTTCAACAATTAACTTTAATAGGAAACACTTTCTTTTATTTTGTATTCTTTATTTTTTTGTAGCATGAAAAAGAAATTACATGTGAAGAAAATTATAACTGGATCAATTTGACTGAAAATCAGTTGATGGAAAAATAATTGATGGAATATCTTCCTGCCCAAAAATATGCCATCTCAATTTTCCATTTTGAGTCAAATTAATAAATCTTATTCTTATAATTGCATTTATATAGATAAACTCTTATTATGTGGCATTTTTACACAAACTCAATTTATGATATCTCAATTTACAACATTTATCACATACTAAATAATCTCACATCATCAGTAAATCCTTTGTATACTTCCAGAAGTTTTTTTATAGTATTAATCCAAGACACTTATAATATAATAACCTTAAACAATGCCACTAAAGTAGTCCTACTAGTGATTATCATTGCTGGGTAAAAAACACATTTGTAAAATTTTATTTTATAACTTTTCTATACAGAAATACACTGAAGATTATCTTCCCAATAAAAACAATAATTATTTGTGAATTTTAACATATTAAACACAGCATTCTAATTTATGCCATGTGAAGTTTCACTGAGTTTCATATTACTTTATTGTTTTGATGTGCACAAGGAATAGGTGATAACAAGGGGGTAAATACCTATGATACTAACAGACACTATATTGGCTTGCTAATATCACTTCTTGTTTTTTGATTTTGAAAAGAAAAATCAATACTAAATCTTTACGTAGATAAAAAAGTATAAGAAAACTTAGAAACCTTTATATATTTATGTTTAATCTCCTCCAAACATATGGGTGTTTTTTAATCCCAGTTGTATAATCTAGTTTTTAATATTTTGGAGATTTAATTTTAGTCTGGTTGTGATGCCCATTGTGCATTTCATAATTTAAAATAAAAATATACAAATTCTTTTTGTTATTGGGACATAGGATCACAATTATGGAATATAAAAAATGTCACAGTAGGCTCCATAATACCTGTAATTATTTGCCCAAGTTGCAAGGCGCAGAAGTTGGGTAGGTTTTTAACCTGATTAACCTATTTGACAGATTCAAATCAAATGGTTGATCAAAATTGGGTTACTGCGCTCTAGTTTGCCATTTGGATTCAATTCCCCCTTGCAATCTGGCATTGATAAATTGACATAATCTGAGAGTCACTTGATACAATCTTATTAATCAGAAAAGCTGTCAGAAGTTGGTCACATAAGGGTTCTTTGCATACTGGACCAGGTACTCTTTAGAAAATTCAGAAGTAATAGAAGCCAAGGATCCAGGTGGTATTGCTTAGTCAAATTTTGATATATATGGGAAAATTTTCACTGTTCAACTCTTAAGAGTTGAGTCTTCCCTAAATTAATCAATAAACCAAATATTCTCCTGGACTAACTTTATTTTAAAATGCATCCTGTAGTGGGTCTACTCCGCTACATTCTGTATAACATGATCTTAAGTCAAAATATTACTGGACATGGGGTCCTGCTTTGGGCTCTATGTCATCAATTCCTCCTAATGTTACCCCCATGCCCCAGAATCTTGGTTTCTTTCCTGCTGAATCCGAAGCCAAGACTGTGTTACCTTCTCAATGCCCAGAGTTTTACGCAGAAGACACCCTGATCTTCTCCCAGGCCATTTATCTGGGACTTTTCTGGTTAAGATTAATCAATTTGCTTAATCCTAGTATCTCGTTTTGAAATTTTACCAAACTATTTCTCAGGCTTTTTTGGTGGTTAATCATCAACTCCATGTAGATTTGGATGGCAATTCCACACCCCATGGAGACTACTTCCTACTAGCTGACCATTAACGTCACAAAAAACTGTTTATGACTGCAACTTTACATTTATAGTTCAAAGTTTTACATGCTTGCTCTACAATGAAAAACATTTAATATATATAATAAAATATATACTTTTAAATTTGAAAATTTTATTTATTTTCTTCAAGCCTATATAGAAATATTCTATACTTTTTTTTAAAAAATATTTAGCTTTTTGTTTTTTAAAACTACCCTTAGATTTCATGTTTTATGCCAATTCTTCATTAGATGTCTCCAAAGTCTAGTATCAAAGTACTTCAAAGACTTTCAAGGCCATATAGGACAACACAGATTCTACAAGGTTAAAAACAACCAAAACCCCCAAGATGAAAACTTCTAAGACAAAATCTCCTTACAAGACTCCCACAATCTTGCCTTTTTCTGAGCCAATCAGTTCTACCCCTCCCCTCTCTCTCATTTTCTACCCCCCCTCTGATCCCCAAGAGAATATTTTTATTTCAAAAAGCACTCTGATCTAATATCAGAGTCAGAGGAGGAGAAAGAGCATCAGTGCAAGCATAATGCTCCTGCTGGTGATGATATTGAGCTTTAGGATATCAATACACTCCATAACATCTGCAATATAAATAGTGCTTTTTAAGTGCCCACCAAGTTTCCAGAAGGCTACCCTATCATTTCCAAAAAAAGGGGTGCTGTTTTTTTACATAAGGGCTATAGCTTCTCACGCAATGATGATTATAAGTAAAATTTTCAGTGCCACTATAAATGTGATATTCTTGGCTGACCAACAAAGCTCATAATATATGGTTTTTAAGAATCAAGGCTTTGACTGTTGAATACAACTGTGCTGAACCTTTTGATACTCTATATCAGAATATAGATGGTTCTTCTGCAGGATGATCTTAATATTCTAGGATAAAACATCAACTGAAGTTTTTGACAATGCCCTTGTGGAACTTTTTTGCTCAAAAATACCTCTCTTAGTGATGCAGCAAATCTAAAGAGGTATTGCCCTTATTAGTGCTATGCCCTAAGCACCTAGAAATTTGGTGTCACATCCATCAACCAGTTATTCTTAACTAAGGAGCAGAAGCTGTCCAGGAATAATGAGCACTTCCTTCTCTATAATAATGATTTAAATTCAAAATAGTTTATCATCTTCTTTGCCACAAACCAAGATTTATGTAACCTACTTAAATGCAAAGGCATGCTAGCTGATGATATATTCCCCACCTATCCAAAGCTGTTTTTCCAGCTTTTGGAAATCCAAAGGCAGGTTGAAAATCTTATTATTTTCTTTTTTTCTAATTCCTTTCCAAAAAGTAAGGAACAAATTTACATACTTTTACTATATTTAAGAATAAGCTTGATTAAATAATTACAACTATGTAAGTGAAAACAAGGAGAAAAGAGGGCTTATAAACCCACTATTAAGAAAAAAGACATATTTATCAACAATAAAAAAGAAGGCATAAAGTTTTCTATATAACAGCTAATAGTTGCTGATTTTGAGAAGGTTTGGGCCAATAATTTATAAAGATACTATACAGCTCCCCTCAGGGATGTTAGTTTCACTTTTGGAAAGCACTCTGCAACTGTCTTTAAAGATGCACAAGTCTGTATGAACTAATTAACACCAAAAGTAGTAAAGAGGCAAGAAACATATTTAACTGCTTTGCTTTTCTGGTCCTAGTGAGAAAGGATAAAGTTGATGCCTTCTACAATTCCCTTCTTTGCTATCCCTAAATTATTGCTAACCAGGTAGCATTTTCTACCTCATAAGTATTTTAAATCTCAGTGGGTTTAGGATTTTAAGGAACTTATCACATCAGAAAAGGCTGTGGCTCAATCAAAAGGATTTTCTTTAAGTAGTTCAAATTTAATATATATATATGAATCTTCCTGGATGTATGTAATGTTGTCTATAGGTCAAGCCATAAGGTATTTAACTGAATTGGGGTTTCTATAATATTTAAATATAAAGTTGACTGTTAAGCAAAAATCTCAATTTGACTCATACTTACATTCAATCCCTTACATGTATATTTGAAAATACAAAGGTTGAATTCAGTGGGGTGTGGTATAAACTATGTTAAACTGAAAGTATAGGCTACTCAAACATTAATAAATTTGTGTTTAATTGCTTGATTTTTAAAATATTGGCTAACCTCATAATGCCATATCAAAAGAGGTTTATCTGTATAGATTTCCTGGCTCTAGAATAGGTGAGCTAAAATTGGAAAGGAGGCATCAGTTGTTTAATATCCTTTTATATGATTAGATGTTTAAACTCTGCTGATGATTGAATTGACTGATGAAAAGAGAGCTTGATTAATTTTAAAAAATTTGAATTGAAAAAGATACTTAAATGTTTTGTTTAAGTAAAAAAAGTTTACTTGGACATTTTGAATTTATTTTCTTTAAGTGAAATAATAAAACATTCCACTTGGATGCATCACCCAATCCAAGTGGCTGCAGATTGTTTGATAATTACCCTGACTTACCAACCATCATCCTAATAATGGTATTAGTGGAGTAAACAAGCTTTAAAGATATTAAGATTAAATAAAATGATTTTTCAATAAAATTTAGAGGGCCTAGATTTTTTCAGATAATTACATTAAAAAAGGCACCAAAAATAATATCTCTAACTGCTCAGGTATATAGTTAAGTGCTGGAATTGTGCTTGTGTCATAATCAAAAGCATATATTTATTTTGATTCATCCAAACACTCTAAGAACAGATAAACTAAAAACAACATATCTCTGTGAATTCTAAGTAGATCTTTATATTAAATAGCTTATTTTTAAAGTTACAGATCAGCTCTATATTTTGATAATTTTTTAAAAATAAAATACATGTTGCAACTGAACCAATGATAGTTCAGTATTTGATTTGGGGAGAACAACAGCCAATGGAAAGAACAAGAATAAGAATAAGATGTAATTTATTGAGGAATATCATAGCTAATATACCATATTGAGAAGCCACAAGTCAACCAGAGGGTGGCACAGTGGCAGGTTCAACTTAAGGTTTAGGTTGAGAATAACTTGAGTGAGAGATCAGCATGTCAAATTAGCAGCACTCCTAATTAGGAGATAGTGCCTGCAGTTCAACAGTGTGCTTAGATTGATCCATGCCATTAGACAGTCATGGGGCGGCTTGCCAAGCGCCACCTGTGTATTCTGAGATATGTTAGCAGGCAAGGATGAAATCTCTGTTGCAACATGCAAACTTTTGAAATCACTATTTTAGATCTACTAAACTTCAATGTAATAATCCAATATTTAGACTTATTTTTACTTTTTTTTACACTCAGAATATGCAGTTTTAATTTTAAATAGATATAATTAAAATCATTTTTAAGAAAGTATTTTAAATATAAATTGAATTAAATATATGATAAGATATCCCATCCTAAAAATACAATAAATTTATATTTAATATATATATTAAATTCAACTTTATATATGGCCTTGGACGGGGCAATAGCCTAGTATGTAGATAAAATTAGCAGCATAAGTTTAATTTTTTGGAATCAAAAGGGTAAAATCAAGACTTATTTATTAAAAAATCCTTAATATTCAATTGTATATTATAGGTTTATTAACTTTTGAGACAAACAAAATCATCTCAACCTAAAGCAAAACTATCTTAGCCAAGAAAAATCAACTCATCTTAAAAAGTTAAAAATTAAACAACTTATATCAAATTAAAATAAATTTGGATTCCTTTCTATTTTATTTTAAGAAGAGTCAATTATTTTATAATCTGAGATAATTTTTCTGTGTGTTGACTTGATTTTATTTATATCAGCATCTCTTGAAGCTATTATAAAGTAATTTTCAAAGCTGTGTCACTAAGCAAGATAACCTCAGGTTTAAACACAATAGAAGTAGACCCAAAACTATTGTAATCAATATAAATTCATTAATTTTATATTCAACTTGATATGAGTTGTTTTTGTTCTGGGTTAAGTGATTTTCACTTTAGAGTGACTTTTTTTATTCTCATAGCTTTTAAAACTACTGTACCAAATATGATTTTATTTTAATGGCTGTTGTCAAGTTTATACTTCTGGGAAGTATAATAAACAAAATAAAGGGGAAGATTAAGAAGAGAATGGTACTTTATTAGATATGAATATAGGGTATTATATAGTATCATGACAAGCCACATGCCATCCATGTATGTCATGAAGATCATGAGGCTTATCTGAGTAATGTTCCTCTTGAGTCACGAGGCTTAATCAGGTTGTGTTCATTTAGGACCTGGATTGAGTGATCCCTGTCATAGATGGTTAACTGATAATGGTGCCACCAGTTTATTGACTGGGCGGTGAACCTTTTGGTGAGCTGCTCAGTGATTTACTTGGGCTGTTAATTCCCTGAGAGGGAGTAATTGAAGATGTTGCAACATTCCCCCTGGGGTACTGGAAGGCGGTGCCTTGGGAATCTTCTTGAGGATATCTGGTATACGGGCTTGACATCAATCCAGTTTGATGTTGGGTACAGGGAGCATTGAATTTTGTTGGGCTGCTCTTGCCTTACACAAATAAAGTTGGTTATGATGCATACCTTTCAGTTTGGTTCAAGCTTCAATCCCTTTGATGAGGTAGGTGTTATTTGGCTTCATCTCCATGACAATGCCTGGTCTGCGTAACCCTGGGTCTAATTTGTGTTTGTTGTGGTTGACAACCCAGATCTCATCTCCAACTTGGAACCTTTCTTGTTGCAATGGGATTGTTTTCCACTGAACCCTTTGTTGTTCCATCACTTCTTGGTCCTTTCTGGCTTGTAGTACTTTTGGGTCATTACTGTCTGGTATCTTCTTTGGAAGTGATAGTCATGGTTCTGTGGTTGTACTGACAAGTGAGGGTTTCTTTCAGGAACCCATCCGCTTGGAAACGTACCACCCAAAATGTGTATGGCTGAAGATGGATTCAACCCTGTGATTAGAGAACCAATTGGAATGTAGACCATCCCCATATGAAAAAATTCTCCAATCAGGCGGTATTGACCCAAAAGGGGATTGAATCTTCTAAAAATGAAGTAAGCTCCAAGATAACTGAGAAAGAAAACAGAAGCCAAGGGATGGAATAAGGAAGGGGCAGGCCGACTGGCCCCCATGACCTGTGGTTCCTCTGTAATGGGGGGATTCTGTGACAATGGAATGGTGGTGTACCATACGCCTGGTATCACTTGGCGCCATGACTAGTCAAGGTAATTAGGAGGAGATGAACCAGAATTGGCTCTGGTTCCAAGAGACATGCTTGCAGTAAAGGACTGGAAAAGGAGCAAATAAACCAACCATTTATACCTAAATGGTCCCCATTGGGAAGACTTGGGTAGTATCATGGTATTGGATTTCAAGACTGGAGAGCAGGCAAAAATAAATCAACTAGATAATGGAAATTGACTTTATTAACTGAACAATCAAGCACCCTGACAAAATGGAGCCTTTTATAGGCTGTTAAGAGGTGTTTTAAATTGTATTTCAAGGAGAAATGGAGCAATATTGTGGAAGTTGGGGCAATTGGGGAGGGAAACTTGGCAGGGGGAGCTTTGAATTGAATTAAAAAAGATTATTTTAAAATTAGAGCCATTGGCTCCTGCTGCCCCTTCTCAAACAGCTAGGTATCATTTACCCCAGCTGTTAGAAGGGCAACAATTTGGGCAACAACTGTTGCTTGCAATTTAGGCCCCAGAAAAGATACTTCATTGTTAGGTTTTTCCTCATTGAGTATGGAGCTTATACGTCTTTTAAACTCATTCAAGTTCAAAGCAAAAGCAATTTCAAAAGCTCCTAACGCTGTTGTATTATCTGATTGGATGCAGGAAGCCATCTTGCATAGTGGCAAAGATAAGTTTAATCCAATATACTAACTTTGTTTAGGCGTTTGCCAAGAGAGCAAGAGAGCCCAGGTTCAATCCCTGTATGGGCAGAAAAGACAACCTCCGGGACTGATTTTCTGTCTTCAGAAGGTAAAATAGAACTGATACTACATCCTAATGACCCCTTTTTAGGTCCTAGAAAAGCACCCAATTTAGGAGAAGAGTTTCCTGAACATAAAACTAATAAAAATTCCTTGTTGTTGTCAGGAAAAATAGGCAATGCATTCCTGACAGTTTCTTACCATAGACAAGTTAATAAGGGCTTTTGCCTGTATTGCGGTTGACTTGTGTTCTGCAGACCATAAGGGCGGTTGGTAGCATGTCAACCCAGGCTTTTGGATTGTTAGCAGATAACTTACTGAGGACTTCCAAAAGAGAGCCATTTAGTTGTTCTACGCGTCCATTTTCTTGTGGGGGATATGGGCTGGCTGTGATGTGTTTTATTCCATTTTTGGCAAGATAGATGTTGGTGTCAATAGCTTTGAGTTCAGTGCCTCCATCTGTGATTAAGAGGTCAGGCTTTCCTCTCTTTGCTAAGATCTACTTTCCAATGAATTTTCTCACGTCATGCCTTTGTGCTCTTTTGTGGCTTGTGCTATGGGCCATCTGGTTGCATAGTCAATGGCTGTGATGATGTTCTTCTTGCCTTTGCTTTTACCAGGCATAGGTCCCACAATATCCAACGACCATACCTTGAAGGGTTGTGTGATGGATACAGGTACTACTGACTTGGGTGGCGCTTTGGTTTGGGTGTACTTCTCACAGACTTTGCATTGCTCTAGTACCTCTCTGATATCATCTAACATGTTGGGCCACCAGTAGCGTGTCTTGAGATATTCATGCAAGTTTCTGCTACGGGTATGTCCCAAGTCTCTGTGATAACAGAGGATTGTGTCAATCTTTTGTGTTGACAGAACCTAGGGTACAGTGTCACCATTTGGAAGGATTCAGTGAAGGGTACCATATACATTTTTGAACAGATGTTTGTGATTGAGGACTTTCTCTTGGATGTTCATTGGTATGCCAGGTGGGAACCCTTCCTGGATATTCCCCATGATTAACATGGGCCAGTTGGGGTTGCCATCATTGCAAAGGATGCATTTATTGTATAGCCTTGATAGGGCGTCTGTAGTAAGCATCTCTCTGCCTGGCTTTTATTCAATTCACATGGGGTATCTCTATATGAAACTCATCCATTTGGCTTGTCTTCTTGACAGGTGTTGTTGTGTTTTAAAGAATATCAACAGCTTGTGGTTGGTGAGTACTTTGAATGTCTGGTCTCCTTCCAGATAGCATTTCCATTTCATGAGGCAGTGTATGATGTCAACTAATTCCTTATTGTGTATAGGGTATCTTTGTTTGCCGTCTGATAGCTTCCTTGATTCATATGCCACAGGGAGGAAGTCCTTTTGGGCCGTTTGGATACAGAGAACTCCTCCTATGGCATAATCAGAGGCGTAGTTTTTAGCTCATAGATACCCTCACAGTTTGGGTATTGCATTATGGAGCAGTAACCATGCACTCTTTCAGTTGGCGGAAATGTTGATCTCTTAAAGGTGTCCAGAAAAATTTGGTTGTTTTCCCTGTGATGGCTGATAAGGGGGCTGTCAGAGCGCCCCAGTCAGGGATGAACCTGCGTACATAGACTACCATTCCAAGGAAAGTGGGGAGTTTGCTCTTGTTCCTTGGGGCTGGCATCTCTGTTATAGCGCGTATTTTGTCTGGATCCGGTTTGATACCATCCTTACTGATGATATGGTCAAGGAATGGAAGTTCTGTTGAGAAGAATTTGCACTTGACGGTTTGGCAACTAGTTGGTTTTCCTGCAGGGTACAGAGGACTGCGCGGATGTCTTCCCAGTGTTGTTGCAGGTTGAGACTGTAAATGATGATGCTGTCCAGGTAGATGATTGCTCTTTTCCCAATGTGTTCCTTGAATACTTCATTCATGAAGGTTACAAAGGTACTGGGAGTGTTCATCATGCCGAAGTTGAGGACAACACATTCAAAGGATCTGTATTTAGTTCAAAATGCAGTCTTTGGATTGTCTTCAGGTTTCACGCAAATTTGGTGATATCCTGCTGTCAAATCAATTTTTGTGAAGATTTGGGACCCCCCCCCCCAGGGCATCAAAAAGGTCATCAATTAGGAGCAGTGGATACCTGTTCTTTATTGTGACCTTGTTGAGGGCCCTGTAGTCTGTGACCAGGCAGAGGCCTCTATCTTTCTTTTCCACAAAGAAGACAGCAGCACCAAAGGGTGATTTTGAAGGTCTGATGAGGCCTTTCTCAAGTGCTCTGTCAAGGTTAGCTTCCATGGCGTCATCTTCTTGTGGTGTGAGGTGGTAGATGGGTCATGCTTTGGGCACGCTACCTTTCAGTTCAATCTCATGTTGTATACCCCAGTCAGGGGGCAGCCCAGGTAGTGACTCTTAGAATACAGAGGGAAATTCATTGACCAGCTGGTCCCTAATTGGGTTCTGTTTGTGTTGAATTTCTGTGTTTTTGAAGTGAATGACTTCATATGTACATGTGCTGCAATCAATTTTGCTGATGTAAGTTTCTTTCTCTGTTTCCATGATCTTTACAAATATGTGGTCCCTCATAAGGGTGTCAAGATGTGTTGGGTACACGTGATGGTGGACTTCTCCTCTCTGGATAGTAAGGGTGGCACTGTCCCAGTCTATATGAGGCTTTGTCTTTTGCATCCAATCTAATCCAAGTATGACATCATATTTGGGGATTGGGATGATGGGATCACTAATTGTTGTTTGGACGTCTTCAATTTGGGCCCAAAAAGGTTTTGTCTTGTGGGTAACTGGTGTGCTGTGGTTGTCTGCCATGATGACTTTCTTGATGCTACTTCAAATGGTAGGTAACTTAATGAGGTCTACAAAACTCTTGTTAATGATTGATTGATTGGCTCCAGTGTTAAACAGTGCTGTGCCCTGTTATCTTCAAAAACAGAAAGGATAGGTAAGGAGTTTATTTCCAGATTGGGCAGCAAACAGTAGAGGATTGCTGGAGGGAACCCGGATCATGGTGATTGAGTCCATGTCCTGTTCTTTGTACAAGTCTTGTGAAGAGGGGAAGGGCGGCTCACCTAAGCACTCCCCTGAGCTTTTCCCTCCTCATTGGTATATTCTGTGCTGGCCTGGTTGGCTTGTGCAGTATGATTCCTGTTTTGAGGATGGGTACTGTTGGCTTGGTTGTTTTGCTTATTGGGGCAAGGATCTCTCTTTGCTGCAGGGTTTTCCTTGCGCTTGTTGGTGGCGTGTAGATTTTCAGACTTCTGAGCTGCGTGTTTTTCTTCTAGAAATACATCCTCAAGGTTCTTGCAGTGGACATGTCAAACTGACTTCTAATGTGTGTGGAAAGGCCATTGTAGAAGTCCAGGCTGGTCCAGGTTCATCAAAGTTGATGGTGTTAGGCGCACGGTCACATAGTCCTTTGTATGCGGCAATGTATTCCTCAATGGTTCCTGTCATTTTGAAGGTTCAGAGTTTGGTCATAATCACCACGTCTGAATCCTTCATGGAGAACTTCTCAAGGAATGTGGCTTTGAACATTTCTCAGTTTTTTTTCTGGTCAGGATGTTGAGGCAGCCATTTGGTAACAAAGCCTGAAGCAGTCTCTGTGACGCAGAGGGCAATTTTTCTGAGACAGAGTCTTTGGGGGTACTCCACTTGTTTTAACTTGCTCTCGGTGCTGTTGATCCAAAGAGAAGCTTTCTCACAACATAGTCCTACAAAGGCGCCAATCTCAGTGGTACATAAACGCTGAAACACTATATTGGGTATCTCAGGTTGCTTAGGCGCTGTTGTGTTTGGTGTGGTAGGGAACAGTCTTTGGGTTTTGAGAGTTGTACTGGTCAATAGGTACAAGGAGATTATTGTAGATGACAGTGCCTGGGGGGATGTGTTGTCCTACTTTGTAATCTATCCAGCCGTTAGGGAGTGACATTGTTTGGGTTCTTTTCTTTGGAGGAATTTTTCCTTTGACTTGGGTAGGTATGGATAACCTACCTGTGCTACCACTATTGAGTTTATACTTCTGGAAAGTATAATAAACAAGATAAAGGGGAAATTTAAGAAGAGAGTGATAATTTATTGGATATGAATATAGGGTATTATATAGTATCATGGAAAGCCACATACTGTCCATGTATATCATGGGAGTCACAGGGATTATCTGAGTAATGTTCCTCTTGAGTCACAAGGCTTAATCAAGCTGTGTTCCATTTAGGACCTGGATTGAGTGATTCCTGTCATAGATGGTTAGCTGATAATGGTGCAGCCAGTTTATTGATTGGGCAGTGAACCATTTAGTGAGCCGCTCAGTGATTTACTTGGGTCATTAATTCCCTGAGAGTGAGCAATCAAAGATGTTGTGACACTGTGATTCTCAAAAGAAGGGCTTAGGAAGTTGCAATGTTTTAGGCTGTCCTTAATATAATGCATTATTTAATAATATATCTTATCTGATGACAGTACATAAAGACTTAATTTCTTTTTGATAAGGGATTCTTTAATTAGGTGACAAAAGATGTAATTTCAAGATAAAAGTAAAAAATATACACTGTATTTTTTATATATTTATAGTTTTTAATATTTTTTATAATTAGACTTGATATAGGTATATTAAGATATTATATTTTCAAGCTACTATTATATAAAATAAAAGAAAATACAACTATTTTAAATTTTCTTTATATTTTTATAAATAAAATTTTATAATAAAATGATATCTTAGAAATTTGCAATGCAATATTTTAGATAGTATTTTTGAGATGTTTTGGGTTACCATCTATGCTAACCATAATAAGATAAAGAAAGCCACTCACAAGAAAGCTACAAAATCTAGAAAACATCCAATACTCCAAATCTTTTTAGACCTTAAGAAATCCAATCATATCCCTTTTTCTACTCCTCTCCACTTTAACTTTGTGTATTCTATCTCTGATTCACAAGAGAAACTGTTTAATTTTAATAGATGCTATAAATATACTTCAGAGATCAAGGAGGAAGAAGGAGAGCCTTAACGCAAGCCTGGAGCTACTATTAGAGATGATATTAAACTTTAAAGTTTTTGCAAAAGCAACAAATTTTCTAGCAGGCTTTGTAGATTTATTATGCCTTTCAGGTACCATGAAACCTACACCATCATTTAAAAAAGATGTGCTGGATTTTTTAAGAGGTAAACACCTTCAGATGAAATGGTGAGAAAAAGGCCATCCACAAGCATCATTTCAAGTGTAAAAACCTTGACTGTCCTGCAAGTCTCATCACATATGGCTTTATCAGATTCAAGCCTTGACTGTAGTAAACAACTTTGACAAGACTTCTTATTTCTTATAACAGCTTATGTGCTAGTATCTCCACCAGGGCTTTCCTAAAACCAGTTAAAAATCTCCAATGAGGATTTGAACAAGTTTGTGACTAACTTGAATGACTCCCAGCTTGACTCTGTTAAATTTTCATTTGTACTCCAAATACAGTTCAGTAACAAGAGCTATAATTTAATAACCAAGAGAGTCAGTGCTTACTCTATCAACCAGGACATTCTCACTTATATAAAAAATCTACCACATTGTATAATGATGATATCTGCTTCATGATAATAATAAAAATTGAATGAATATGATTCCGTATTCTGATTTTAGATCAGATAAGATAAGTGTAAACTGATTAGCTACAAAAAACTTAATTGTAAATGAGTCTTTCTAAAACTTCTCAAAGATATTAAATCATATTTGAATATTAACATAAATGTAAGCAGTCTGTTATTTTCTTTTGTCTTATTCTTCATTCTCAACAAAAAAGAAAATTATATTAATAATTTAGCTATTTAAATAATAAACTAAAAGAAATTGTACTTATCCTTGAAAGATTATTCAAGGATACCAATGCACTCAAAAAAGAAAATCTACCCTACAGAGGTAGAAGAGTATGGCTTCTCCAAAAATTAAGAAATAATTCTTCCCTATCTCAATTATCTTGTGGTCAACCTTTTGAGAAGGCTCGCCAGGATGTTTTTATTAAGGTTTAAAGATTGTCTTCCAGTGATAATATTTTCAGTCTAGGTAAGCTCTCTTTGAGAAAATCCAGAAGTTTTCAGCTTTAAATAACTCTATCACGAAAGAAGAAGAAACTATGTCATATAGAACTTCAAAAAATTTGTTGCTATAGCACCATTTAGAAAATGGGATAGAAGGAAAATTATGATGTGCTTATTTATCATCTTTACATCACCACAATAAGTTGGCATTTTCTACCTTTACTGGATACTTATAGATTTAGTTATTAGTGTCTTTCAGGGTCTCAGAGATAAATATGTTAGATTCTATATCAACTAGAACAGCTGCAATCAACATGGGCAGAAAGATAATATGTCAGTTACTTTTCTTACAACTGATTTTCCATCAAATTTGGTCCAAATATAGTTTTCTTAACATATAAAAAATTTAACTTTACAACAAAGAAAAAATTTGAATGAATTCTATTTACTAATATAATTCATATTTTACACTTGTAATTATTTTTAATTCCATTTTTTGTATTTAAGAAACTTAACTTTATATCTTAACCTTTTTAAAAACCAATTAAATTAAATTTAATCACCAGAAAATAAAAAGACAAAAGGGTTAAAAAGAATTTATACATAGAATTGTTTCTTTATTTTTAATTTTTTAATTTCAAGTATTGTAAAGTTAAAAAATTTACATATGAAGAAAATTAATGTTGGATCAAATTTTTACTGAAAGTCAGTTGACCAACAAAGAATTGACAGAACATCTTCCTGCCCCAATTTTATGGGGCAAGTTCCTTAGGTCAAAGTTTCTAAGGTTTAAAGTGCAAAAATCAAATTTCCAGAGGTTTTTCTTTGAAGCCAAATAAAATGCAGTTCAAATAGAAAAATTATATTTTTTAAACTTTTTCTGGACTAAAAAGACCCCAAGAAATTTATTAATGAAATAAAATTTATATTCTAGATAATAAAACAATTCTTAAAATAGCTGTTTGTTAAAGAAAGTTTATTTTAGTTTCAAAAGAAAACTTAAACTGGAATTTATAAGTAGCTTTATTCAATTAAACATAAAATATTAAACCACACAAAACACTGCTTTATAAGCTATAGTTTTAATAAAAAACATAATTTCATTTTCAGCTTATGTAAAGCTAGATAATACTTCAGTATAAGCAAAATAAAGAATTTTTCCTGCAAGATACAAGCATATGATTTTAGGTATTCCAGCTTATTGATCTTATTTCAATGATAAAAAATATAGAAGCCTATCATTTAAATAATATAAAGTAAATATTTTTTTACTAAAGCTATACTATACAATTTTATACTTAATAAAATATATAGTCTTATATATTATTTTTAATAAGTCACAATATTCAAAGATATCAATAACCTGCCACTTACATCTCATAAAATAAAGACTTGAATATTTTTATATTAAAAACACTGTACTCCCTCAAAAGATGATATAGATAGTTCAAAGTTGTATATCAAAGAGAAACATTTATAAAACTTATTTTACTCTAATACATATATTAAAAATTTATAATAGAAGATAAATGAAAGGTAAGAAAGGAGAAGAGAAGAAGATAATTGAGGATAAGAAAGAAGAGAGAAGAAGAGAAGAGAAGAGAAGAGAAAAGGAGAAGAGAAAAGCAGAAAGAAAAGAAAAGTTTTTTTTCTACTTGCTATCAGATTTTATATGATCCACCCTCTTGACAACACAGAAATTTTTTAAAAGTTTTTTAGCCCCAGCACAGCCAAGGGGCCAACAAAACTTCTTTTTGAGGAGAAATGAGAGGTGGAAAGTGAAAAAGTTAAAGACAAGGAAACCAGGAGTTTACTGCACTATGATTTAGGCACTATGATTTATGCACTTTGTTTTGTGCACTTTGATTTGGGCACTTCAATTTTGTCCCCTAAAATAAAATAGGGAAACATAGTACAATATTATATTAATTTAATATATTTTAAATTGCCTCCAAAATACGCCACTTTATTAATTTAGCAATAAAATAAAAATCTTCCAAAAAACTTCATTTATTTATATATATATTTAAATATCAGGTCTTAAAGAATCTATATGAGGGATTTCAAAAGTTTTCATTAATTATTTAAATTTTTATAAGCTTATGAAAAGGGTGACCAAATTTAAAAAGTCTATTTTTGATTTCCTCATTGTTTATTTGGGGTACATAAAAAAACATAATGAATAAAATATTAATTTTTTGCAAAAATTAAATACTAAGTGGACCTAGTTTTGGTACCTTTTTGGATTTTGATTTGACTACTTTTTGATTTCTGCACTCATTAAGAAACTATATGTAAATTTTTATAAGATAAAAATCAAATTTTAAAAAATTAAGGGCTTATAATAGTAATTTATATTAATATTTAAACAAAATAAAATAAAAAATTGTCTAAAGTTTAAAAAGCTTTTTTTAGCTCTTGATTTCTTTTTTTACATATAGAAAAAATTTTAATTTTTTTTAATTTTGATGTATCAAATATTAAATTGAAGATTTTTTTGCACTTCAATTTTTGCACTTTCAATTTTGTCCCCTATATTCAAAAGAATAAATAAATTCTATTTTAAAGGCCAAAGTAATTTAAGGTGTGTTTTAAATTGCATCAATTTGGGCACATTGAACTTAGCTTTTTGATTTTAGCTACTAGTAAAAGCATTTTAAAAAAAGTCAAATTTAAGAAAAATATTAAATTTTTTGGAGAAAGAATTATTGAAAAAAGTGTGGAGATCAAAAAATCCATCAATTTGGAGATTTTGATCTCCTCACTTTGACTTTAGGCACTTGTTCATTTTACACCATCTTGATTTATGCCATTTATCACAAACTAAAATAAGCTTATACCAGCATTAAATCAAAGCCTTTTGTATAACTCCAGAAGATTTCCTCATAGTATTAAAGCAATATACTTAAAATAGGAACTGCCTAAATCAATGTCACCAAGGTAGTCCTACTATTGATTTTTATTGCTGGGTAAAAAAACCACATTCATAATATGTATTTTATAACTTTTATATAAAGTGATAAAATGATAAGTTTCATCTTAATAAACTTTTTATTAGTGGTTCTAATATGTACAGTGGTAGTTACATCACTATTTTTATATCATTTCATATTTCACTAGGCTTCATATTATCTAATTGATTTGATTTGCACAATGAATAAGAGAAAATAAGGGGGAAAATACCTATGAAAAAACAGAAGCTATACCAACTCCCCAATTACAATTCTTGCTTTCCACTTTTCAAAAGTAAAATTTGATGCCATTATATCACTATATAAAAATGTAAGAAAACTTCTAAAGAAATTTATTTTGTATTTTTCGATCTCTTCTAAAAAGCTGGGTAATTTGTAAACCTAGTTGTATAAGCTGGTTTTTGAGAAATTTAAGTTTTAATCTTTTGTCTGGTTGTGGTAGCTCCACCGTGAATTTCTTATTTTAAATTAAAAATATGTAAAATCCTTATGTTTTTGAGCTACAGCATCTCAATTACAGCATCTCAAATACACCATTTCATCTTCAAGTTTTCAGTCAAAACTCACAGTTTTGCATAGTTGCACTACTGATAAAATATTATTTTTACAAAAAAACACTAAGATTTTGATAATAAATTTTTAGGTTTTTAAAAATCTATTTAAAAATTTATACTGCTTTTATATTACATTTTTACATTTTTACATTTTTTCTTTAAAAAAACCTTAAATTGCTCATATTTTGATACTAATTTCATTTTAGATGCCTCCCAAGTCAATCACCTCTGCTATTCCCATGGCCTCCAATGGCAAGAACAATCCTCCTAAGGCCAAAAAGGCTAAAACTACCCCCAAGAAACAGCCTGTTAAGGCTAAAGCTCCTCCAAAAGCACCCTGTTGCAGATGCTGAATGAATTAGACATTAAGTCATCCACTTAGGGATTGAGCAACGTAAAAATTGCACAATCGCTTTATCTCACCATGGTTTTAATAAAGTTAACTGCATTTAAACACCCTTAAAACATGTGTTTGAAGGGTCTTTCAAATGTGCTTCAGGCGCAGGCTCATTTCCAAGGTTAATAATAGAATGACATAGGTATTGCCACATGCCTCCCTAAGAAAAGACACGTGAAACTGGTTATTCTCTTATATGGGACTCTATACTGTGCTTTCCCACTCTCCTCCTTTAGGAAAGTTCTTCTGTATGTGCCTCCTTTCCCCTGGTGGAAATTCCCCTGCCCCCTACTATATAACTGCAACACTATCATAATAAACATCAGTTTTGTCATTATATCCTTATATTCTTCTGTCTTATCAAAGGCTGTCACTATACCATTAACAGGTAAAGTATTTAGAAATAGGATCCTGACTAACTGTTTGTAGAAATTAGCACCCTTTACTGCTACAATTACGGCATTGGCACTCATGTCTTTCCACACCAACAGCTCCCACCCTTGCGGTTCTTTTAATGAGGAGGGAGGAATGTCCCTGACCAAGCCTTCTGCCACTGCTTCCCCCTATCACCAGGAACCGCCTTTACTGCTGCCAATGCCCATGCTGGGGAAAGAGCAGGCGCTCTCTATGACCTGCCCACCCTTAGCCCCTTCATTCCAGAACATCAATGTCCCCAAGCCATTGTTTTTGGTCAACCACTGCTCCTGCAAGCCCCTGCCCCTTTGGAAATGGATGCCAACTCTTCCCCTTCCAAGGAAACCATCTGTAGTGCCATCCATGCCATAGACGCTGATGCTGCTGGCAATGATGCTTGCTCTGAACATCTGGCCATTCAGCAAACTTCTGCTGAAAACTCATTGGTTTGCTTTCAGAACCTCTCCCAGGTCAACACTGACCAACTCTGTTGTGATCTCCACACTGTCAAACACATCAAGGACTATTTACAACAGTTGACTCATCCTGCTGTATGCTACAACCAAACGCACCTGGATTGCATCCAAAGCCTATTGCATGACCAGGGAATACTGGTGTCTAACCAACAGATGTTCCTCCAGGTCCTTTACTCTGAGCTTTGAAATACTTTCACCACTGTTAATCAGTACCTTGTTGAAGTTACCAACACCAGAATACCATGCTCCACTGGGTTGACACCATCAAGAGGGGTATAGCTAAGCTAGTTCCAGCGCATGTGGTACAGACCCTCACCCATCAGGGTGTAGACAACAATTGGATTGGTGTAGTTACAAACCACATGCTTGAGAATGGCCCCATGGTTTGAAGCCTGGCTCATGAGGTGGAAGTCTTAGCCCGCCGTCTTGCCACCATTTTTTTGTTCACCCCCACACCTACCTCTACGGACAACTCCCCCTCCAGCCACCTTCTTATCTGTGATATTCTTGAGCTCTTTGATCACTACAAGAAGATGCAGGCACAACTGGTCCAGAAAAGCGTCAATCTTGCCTTTCTGTTCAATGGCTACCACACTGTGTTAGAGCTTCAGGATTGTCTCAAACTTTGACAATCACATGAAAGAGCCAATAGCCAGACCCAAGCCAGGAAGGACAAGGAAGTGATAGCCTTGCTCTGAGCTGAGCTTGCCACCCATGAAAAGCACATTACCTCTCTGGAAGACGACTTGGATATCACCTGTCAGGAGAACAAGGTCTATCAAGATGATCTGGACAAGAAGCAACTTCTCCTGGACGCCTTCCAGAGCCAATAGGATAGAATGATCATTAAGATTATGACCGTCAACTTAAAGGCTATGTCCCTCAACTCTAAGAGTCACCACAGTCCACAAAGGTCCTCCAGCCCAAGTTCTATCATAGCTATAAAAGCAATAATGGTCACACTTGGTTGGCTCCCAACGCTTTATGAGTATTAGAGCCAGTGTTGGAGTCCAAGGATGACGTCCTGACCACCCCTAAAGCTTCTGGGGCTGCTCGGGACAGAGAAGGTGAACACAAAGCGCAGCAAAAAAATTGTCTATGTGCCTCTGAGGCTAGGTTTGCCGCCTCCACCCTTAGCTGTTCCTGTCTCACCTGCTCCCCAGTGAGGATCACACCTGCCCCCCCTCCAACATGGCTCCAGAAAATTCAAGCCCATCAACCTACCCAAGTTTGACCGCAAGAGTAATTTAGCCATGTTCTTATGCCTATACAATAACTCTATGCATGGCACAGATAATGTCATTAGAGACTTCACAATCATCAACAGTTTGAATGTCAAGACTATACCATCACCTGCCGCATCTTCCTGAGAATGGCTGGACTTTTGACAAACTTTCCAGAGCCCTGACAGAAGAATTTGGTAGCCAAGAAGCCCTTCTTGGTTGCAAGATGGGTTTTGCTGATACCAAGCTAAAGGTGGGGGAAACCCTAGAAGACTTCACTTCTAGGTTCTGCCTTGAAGCTCAAACCCTGTTGTCTATGAGGGCTGTACAGTTTATTGATGTGCATTCAGCACTCCTCAACGCTGTATGTGTCAACCAGGAGTAATCTCTGGCTCTTAAGTTGGGCATCTACAACTCTTGCAGCATGCCAGATCAGATTTGCCTCCTACACACCTGTGAGATTAGGCTGATTGACCAAAAATGATCAGGCTAATCATTGCACACAGATCATGATCAGTTACATGCTGTATTATCACTAGGCTAATATTCTATTAAGCGTAGTAAAAATACAATGTATAATCACCAATATATTATAAAGAATATGGCAGTTATACGCCATGTAATTGTTAGTTTATTATGATAGATGCAACAATTATACGCCATATTATCAATAATTATCATTCTAATGTGTAGTGATTATACACCATATAATTACTAGTTTATTATAATTGATATTAGCATTATACACCATATAAATGTTAGTCAATATAATGTTTATCACTGATTAAACGGCATGTAATCATGTAATCATCAATTGTATATTGCTCATTTCATCCTACTGGACGTTGTATCAACTCAGTCCCACCCAACCTGATAGACATATATGAGTATAACAAACAAGTGATGTGCATATGGCTAAGAAATACCAAGTTTGGATCAGCATTACACGGCGTATAATTGGGTTCCTTATCAATTTGGGTCAGCATTACACAGAAAATAATCCACAAGTCAATATTGGATTGATTCTGGTATTATATGGTTTATAATCCCCAATTTGACCTGTTGCATTAATAAGCAGAAGGCTGGCAAGCCAGAAGTAAAGATCACTGACTAAGCCCTGGAAATGGAATACTGGAATTCTACCTTCCAATGTAGGAGGACTGATTAGGAACCATTTCTAAGTGTCAACCAAATATGGTGTAGTTTCCCAGTGCAATAATAAGCGTGTAAGATACAGCCAAACAATAAATGATAGTAGGCTAGCTCAAGAAGAGCACAGACTGTAGCTGAAGTGCCATGTACACCTGCTAAGGCTAGTAGCAACGCATGTGCCAAGGACAGCCAATCAGGATAGGCGCAGCCAGCAAAGATGGACCTTCTTTGAAGGTAGCCACTGAGAACTGTCTGAAAGGACAAGAACAAGGTTTGTTGCAGTATATATTGATACAGACGCCTGAAAGGACAAAACAAGCTCTTAGTTACACCTGGATAGATTGCAGCCATTGGCTAGATTGTACTCCAGTTTCAATAAATGTAATTATCTTCAAAGTTCTATTCTATTGAAGTCTGTAGTGCTCTTGCATAGGATTAGGTAGAGTACATTGGCAAGGCTAACATCTATTTGTAGCTTTGAACATACCAGCAATAACCCAAGTTGCTCAACAGCACCTACAAGGAGGAGTTCAAAGTCCCTCTTCCTGAAGGCTGCCCCCACCAGCAAGGTGAGTATAGACCCCGCGTGGCTGTGGAGATGCCCAAGCCTTCCTACAAGGTTGGGGCTGCTCCAGTCAACAATGGCCCCTGTACTTGCTTCAATTGTGGTATGGCTGGCCACTTCTCTAAGTATGTTTGAACTCTTGCCAAAAGGTCCACCATGTAGGCATGGAGGACGCTGAAGAGGACTACACCAAGGATGCTGATATCAAGGAGGACAATGAGGACCAGTCAAAAAGCTACTAAACAGCCAGGACAAGGAGAAATCCTTGGCTGTATTTGTAATTTTGACACCCTCATCTCCCCCATACTGCTGCCCCCTGACAAACCAGATCAGAGGCCTGCTGCTTTACCATCCTCTGAGGCGAACCCTGGGGATGAACCCTCTCTGATTGACTTCAACTCCCAACCAATACACGAGGATGTGGAGTCTGACGGAGTTCAAGAGGACCTCCTCCATTGAGTCCTCATTGTTAACATGCAAACTCATTGGACTACACTTTGCCCTGAGGTGGTTATCCCCCAAATAGCTTGTAGAATAGTGTCTTTACCCTATGCTGAACAACTGGCTCAACCAGGCATTGAAGTTACTCATGAGGAGGATAGTGCTTAACATCTTACCAAGCTGCGCCACACAGTAAACGTCTCAGCACCGCTAGAATCTCTCAAGGAAGTAAGCCCAGCTGTGGGAGCTGCCATGGATACCTTCTTGGAGAAGTTCAAGGGACTAAGAATACACCAGTTGTCAAAGTTTGTGGAGATCAGAGAGGACCGCCAGGATTGCACCTATATCAACCTGTTAGTGAACAAAACCCACATCTGGGCCATACTGGATACTGGTGCTCCTGGGAACATCATATCCTCACAGCTGTTTAAGAAGATTAAGCTGGCACTGAAATTAGCCTATCATAAAGAGTTTGGTACCGCTGGGTCACTGACCACTAGAGCAAAAGGAGCCTATTCTTCTCTCCCTCTTTGCTTTGGGAAGCTAATGATCACTGCTCCTGCTATAGTTCCAGAAAACAAAAGCTATGACATTCTTATTGAGACTAACTTCATGGTTCAGTATGGCACTGTGACTAACCATGGAGACCATATGTTTGGGATATTGGGCCACTCTATCCCCATGTTCTATCATGGAGACCACCCTTCTGACCTGCCCTTACATTGTCTGTACTACATCAACCTGGAGTACACAGATGGAGAACTGTCATTTTCCTATACTCTATGTAGTAAGAAGGTCAAGGTGCTACCCCTCTCAGTTAGGGAAGCCAAGGGAATCTCAGTCTACGCCTCCTGTAATGTGACTATCCCACCTGGATCTTATGTGATCCACAATACAGGTCTCTTGCTGCCTCTTTGGCTGATACTCACGGAGAAATCTTTGGCATCCCTAATGCCTCCAGAATAGAACCATGGGTTGCACCAGGCATTCTCATGCCACACAAGAAGGAAGTACTCATACTCTTGGCCAACATGAGTTGTGAAGCTATGATTGTCTCCAAGCACCAACTTCTGTCTTATATACAACTGAAAGATCATGACAACCTGCAGGAGACCACCCCCTTTGCAGACTTATATGAATTGGGTCTACCCTGTGATCAACCACTGGTTCTATCAGTCATAAGCCACAACTCCCTATCTGGCCTCTCTGAAGAGCAGAAGGATCAAGCTATGGATCTCTTTGCCCAGTATAAAGATGTGTTTGCAAAGGATGATTATGACCTGGGCAAGGTTGTAGATGATGCCCATCACATTGACACCCAAGGAAGTCCACCCATCTGCTCCAGACCTATGCAACATAGTCAAGACAATCACGCCATAGCCAATGAAGAGCTTTAGAAACTATTAGGGTCTGGCTTACTGGTTCCCAGTAAAAGTCATTCGGCTTCCCCTCTCCTGATTGTCAAAAAGAAGGATGGCAGCAACCAAGTGGTGATTGACTACCGCTGTCTGAATGCTGTTACCAAGAAGGATTCATATCCCCTCCCTTGCATTGACAATACCTTGGATTGCCTGGGTGGGGCCAAGCTCTTCAGTGAAATGGTTCTTATCAGTAGGTACTGTCAGATTGATCTACCCCACGCTAACCAAGAGAAATGTGCAATTATCACTGATCAAGGTTATTACAACCCACAAGGATGCCCCAAGGCCTGTCCAATGCCCCAGCTACCTTCCAACAGGATATGGACACAGTGATGGATGAAATCAAACTCACCAGCATCCTGGTCTATCTGGATGACATTAATGTGTTTTCCCAAATCTTTAATGATCACTTGCAACACTTGGAGGAAGCCTTCCAGAGGTTACTTGCAGCTAATCTCAAGCCACACAAGTGCAACTTCTTCAAGGAGCACCTTGAGTTCCTTGGGTTCATAATTAGCCAGGATGGACTCTGCCCTGTATCTCTGAAGGTGGAAGCCATTGAGCAAATGCAGATCCCAGCCAATAAGCGGGACGTGCAGGTCTTCTTGGGGATGATTGGGTCCTATTGTCACTTCATTCCCAACTTTGCATCCATGGGCGACCCCCCTTTTCAGCTTCTCCAAGCTGATAAGGAGTTCTTCTGGAGCCCAGTGTGCCAATCTGCTTTCAATGCTCTCAAGGGAACACTGACTGCAGCCCCCGTGCTAGCCTACCCTGACTTTGCCAAGCCATTTGTGGTTCATACAGATGCTAGTCTTGGCTGAAATTGGGGGTGTTCTCTCCTAACTGGACTCCAAAGGACTTGAACACCCTGTTGGATACTGCTTGCATACTCTTAATGTTCACAAGAGGAACTACACTGTGACTTAAGGAGAGTGTCTGGCTGTGATATACTCCTACTAAAAATTCAGAGTCTATCTCCATGGGGTAAATTTCACTTTTGTAACAGACCATGCCTCCCTGCAATGACTGAAGACTCTCAAGGACCCCAAGGGATGTCTGGCGTGTTGGTCCATTAAAATTCAGGCTTATTACTACAAAATCATTCATCAAGCTGGAGCAGCCCACCAGAATGCTGACTGTCTCTCCTGCCTTCCCACTGTTGCCTTAGTATCCCCCATGGCCAACATTCTCTATGACAAGCTTATGGAGGATCCTTCTTTGTGGGGGGAGGAGCCAGTAGAGATACAGAGGGCTCTCAAGAAGTTAGTTGTTAACACCAAGATCTATAAGTGACAACTCCTAAGCTTTGTGGAGACTCTTGGCTACCCTACATACGCCCATCCCTACACATGGACTCAGTGATAGCCGCTCACACAACTACTGGTCATGGTGGTATACAGAAGATATCAGCCCTGCTACATCAGCACTGATTCTGGGAAGGAATGGGTACTGATGTAGTAGATACACTTACCACCTGTCATGACTGCAACATTGAGAGACCTAAGGTTACCAAGTTCCAACACAGACTTGTATGCCCTGGGTTTGCCTTCCACACTGTAGCCATTGACGTGGTGGGTCCCCTGCCAGGTACCAACAGTTGCAACAAGCTGGTCATTGTGGCTTTTGACCATCTGACTAAATGGGTAGAGGCCAAGGCAATTTCCAACCAATCTGCACTAGTGACAGCCATGTTAATTCTGGAGAATATCATATAAAAACATAACTGCCCCCTGATTCTGCTGACAGACCATGGTACCAACTATATTATTTATATCATCCCCCGCCTCAACCAACTGATGGGAATTTGTGAGAATTTATCCACTCCTTATCACCCACAGACAAATGGCATGGTAAAGTGCACTAATTGGAGCCTGGTCCAGATACTCCAGAAGCTCAGTCACCAACATGAGACTTAATGGGGTACCTTCTTGCCTGCAGCCACCTTTGCATATAACATTGGGTACCATTGTGCCACTGGCCAGCCACCCTTCTAACTGCTCTACAGCCGGCAACCAGGAGTTCCCCCTTTACTATATTCCTTGGTAAAGCCCAGCCTGGCTGTGTCCCCAGAAGCATACCTCAACAAGCCGGTTCAAACCCTTATTTTCTTGCAATCAGAGGCCTACACTGTAAACTTAAACCATAAGTTGCAGGACCTAGAACAAGCTGCATTCAAACGCCCCACCCTATCCACTTACCTGGTAGAAGACTCATTCTACTTCTTCAGTAATAGAGGGTACGGCCGCAAATCCAAACTTGCCTCTTTTTGGCAAGGCCCAGTTCAAGTTATCCAGAAGACTGGCCCTAGCTCCTACACCCTTAAGGAGCCCCATTCTGGGCATTTAACCACTAGAGTACACACTCAGTATATATGTGCTGCTCCTAGTGATCAAGAGTAAGCCCTAATGAGGACAACAACCTAAAAAACAATAGCCTAATTAAAAAATTATATGGGTTGTTTTCCTGTTTGTGATAGTGTTGCACCAAAGTATGAGGAATAAGAATGAAAGAACAAAGTGTTTATTGGAGACTGACAATACTATTCCAATACCGCACCAACTGTTCTACCACCTGAATGGCAGCCATAAAACACAACTGGTTGCCTACAGATCCGTGAAGCCAATGACCAAGAATTGGGCAACAATCTCCCACCAAACAAGACACACAATTTTCCCAATGTCCACAGGAAAGGCGACCCCCAAGAAGATACAGTCCCACAGAAGACTCTTGCAAACGGCATACTCTACTTGGACCTGATCACCTACCCGGTAGAATACAGACAAGGCCCACTCAAGGAAGACTCCCATGTTCTCCTCCCGCTTGGTATCACAGTGGTTGGTCCATCAAAGAACAAGGTTGCCAGCCATCATCATTGGTACCAGATAAGCAGTACCCCCCACCATGTACAACTTCAACACTTCCTGGTAGGCTTGCCAAGGACGTTGCTCAAAGCTGTCAGAGGTTTTCCAACTGACTGGTCAAGCCCTCAGTAACCCCAGGTATTGCCCAAGCGCAAAGGACAGACTTCACTATGTTGGATACCATTCCCTGTTACAAGACTGAAAGGCCTTGACCCTCAAATTGGAATTCCTTTAGCTGAGCCTTCAAGTATTCTTCTGCCGCCCACATGGAGAACTGCCAATGATACTGTTACCCTTTTGCAACCCAGTTCCTGTCACCTCCCTGGACTCACTCAAAGCTAGGAACAGCGCAGCAAATAATGGGTCTGTCCCCACTAAGACCAGTTGAGGTGCCAGTAGCTGATCTAGCTGAACCCCCAAGTCCAGATAGCTGCTGTCCACATCATACAGGACTATCTGTTTCTCAATGGCCTTCTCCACCTCCTTTTGCCTTTTATGCTTGTGTCTCTTGGGAATTACTACTTGCATCTTCTTCAAGGCTCTTTTTGTAACTCTTCTATAGTGACTGTTCACCATAGCCGCCATCTTGAGATGCCAGCCATTTTAAACCCTGTTGTCTAATTCAGTGGAGGAAAATGTTGCATATTCTGAATGGATTAGACATTAAGTTGTCCACTTAGGGATTGAGCAATATAACAATCACGCAATTGCTTTATCTCAACCTAGTTTTAACAGGGTTAATTATGTTAAAAATGCCTTAAAATGGGTATTTAAAGCGCCTTTCAAATGCACATCAGGTGCAGGCTTTACTTATGAGGTTATAAATAGGACAACATAGATATTGCCACCTGCCCCCATTAGGCAAGGTGTGTGAAGCCAGTTGTTCTCCTTTATGGCTCTTTCTACTGTACCTCTCCACTCTCCTATTTTAGGAAAGTCCTTCTGTCTGTGCCGTTATTCCCCTGGTGGAAATTCCCCCGCCTCCTACTATATAACTGCAGCACTATCATAATAAATACCAGGGTTGTCATTATACCCTTATATTCTTCTGTCCTATCAAAGGCTGTCACTATACCATCTACAGGTATAGTATTAAGAAATAGGATCCTGAATAACTGTTTGTAGAAATTAGCACCCTTTACTGCTACAACTACAACACACCCACACCTTTCCCTAAGCCTGAGGAAACCAGTCCTACCCCTCCCCACTCTCCCTTTGTCTACTCCACATCTGATCTCCAAGAGAATTCCATTGACTTTAATTGCCACTCTGATCCCACCTCAGAGCCTGAAGAGGAACACAAATAGGATCCTGGGACAGGTGCTCTTGTAGATGACATAAATGAGCTATGGGATGTGAACAGTGCTCACAACATTTGCAACTGCAATGTCACCTTTGCTGTGCCTTCCTAATTCCCTGAGAGCTATCCAAAAATGTCAAAGAAGGGTGGTGCTGGATTTTTCCACAGGGGATACTCATTCTACTGCAACAACAAAAATAATGCAATTCACCAGCATCACTTCAAATGTGATACCCTTGGCTTCCAAGAAAGGCTTATAACACATGTTATCACAAGATTCAAGGCCCTTACTGTTGGTCACAACTGTAGTGGCCTTTGATCACTTATACAAATTGATACAATGGTTCTTTTGCCAGGTTATCTCCACCACAAGGAAAAACCTCTACTGAGGTGGTAAATGATGCCCTCTTTAATTTTAACAATCCCTGACTTGCCTCTTTTGATGACGCCACCAAACTACAGAGATACCTCAGTGATCAGAGGTATTCTATAAGCACTGAAGGCATTAGTGCTACCTCCATTGAACAATTGATCTTAATGGAGGAGAAACCTTTATTTCATTGTGATGAGCAATTCCTTTTTCATGGCATTGGTTCAAATGCATAGGAGTGCATTATCTGCTTTGAAACATCTCAAGATTTGTGCAACATCCTGAAATGCAAGACCTGGCTTGCAGATGACACCTTCTCAACCTTCTCAAAGCTCTGCAACCAGCTTTGGAACATCCATGGGCAGGTTAGAAATATAGTCCTTCCCCTTTCTTTTTACTTTGTTTCAAATAAGAAGCAGGACACATATGTCTGTGCTCTTACCATAGTCAAGATCAAGTTGAATGAGATCCTTTCAACCATTGAAGAGGAGACCAAGGAGACTAAAGGGCAAAATAAGAAAACCATCTCTCAAGAAGAAGACACTCTCACCCCCAAAAAGCAGCCAGAAAGCCTACCCTACCATTAATATCTGGTAGTCAATTTTGAGCAGGCTCAGGCCAATGCTTTTATTAAAGACTTCAAGAGATCCCCTCCGGGATGCTACTTTTACCTCCGGCAAGCACTCTGCTGCCGCCTCCAAAAGCGCTCTGATCTGCATGGGCTCATCAATGCAGAAGGAACCAAAGAGGCCATGGATGTCTTCAACTTCTTTGCTGCCCTTTCCCTAGTAAGAAAAGGAGGGAAAAATGCATTTTATGACACCCTCCTCTGCCACCTCTATATCATTGACAACCAGGCAGCTTTTGCACCCTTTATTGAGTATTTTGAAACTCAATGGGTTGGCATCTTTCAGGGAGCATGCCACATCCAAAACAGTGGTGACTCAATAACCTGGAACTTCTTCAAGCAAGTCAAAGACAAGTTGATTAATACCATCTCATCCCTTGAAGGGTGGCATAGTCAATTTGATACCAGGGTCTGAGTTAAGAAGCCTAAGTTCAATAAGATCATGGTGCATCTCAAGACCCAACAGGACATCTCTCCCTGGCTCTTCAAGACTGGTATCAAGAGTAAGGACAACCCACCCAAGCAGACCAAGGAGGTGAAGGAATATACTAAAATCAGTAAGATGGTTCTTGTATACTATCCCAAGAATAGAAAGCTTAAGGACTTACAAGCTAATTCAGTAGCACTCTCAACCAATGTTTAATCATTTTTCTCAATAAACACTTCTTATGCTTTTCTATTATTTCTTTTAATTTTACCATTTTTGACTTTTCTTTAGTATTTGGTACTTTTATATGCCTCTTTTAAATATAAATCATAGATATAAGAATGAGAATAGCTGTTTTTTGGGTGTATTTATACTTTTGGGCTTTATGCAACCTTGTTGTTGCTAAGTAACACCTTATTATATTACAGATTTGAAATACTGAGGCTTTTTAAGTCTAGAGTAGTTTTTAAATATTTTTTAAATGTTTCTTATGTTTTTTGTGTTCTAAAAATTTGAATTTGAAAGCTTGTTTTTCATAGTTACAATGCTGTAAATTGAAAGGGTGTATATACTAATACTTTTAAGATAGCAATAATTGAGATAGCGTAAAACAAGATGGCGTTTTTGAGATGCTGTTTTTGAGATGGCGTGTTGCACCATATATTAGTCAATATCGCACAAGTTTTGGGGTAATAAGTCCAAGTTCGACATGGATTTACTCTACCTGAAGAATCTGCTTTCTATATCTTCTCACTTTAAATATATGGATGAAGAACAGAAACTACACCCAAGCACAACAAGGAGATTGTCAAGTATGAGGACATCTCGAATACAGTCCTGGCTTATCGAACAAGTATAAGATACTTGAAAACCTCAAGTTTATTTCAGTGGCTCTCATCTCTAAGCCGTATTAATTCTTTTCTTAATTGAGCTATTTTTCTTCAAAAGATTCTGCCATATTTTATTCATTTAGTTCCTTTATTTTAGCTTATATATTTATATTAATCATTTTTTGCTAGTGAATTTTTAATATTTTTTGAGATGACATAATATGGGATGTTACAGTTTGAGATGGCTAAGTTAAGACACTGTTTTTAGATAAAATACCCTACTGTCACTTCCCCTATTTAATTAGGTGCCTAAGCCCAAAATCTAAAGTGGTTGATCACATTAGCTAATACTATTGAATCTGATGTAGCTTAATTTTTTATGACATAATGGCTATCAAATAATCTTTGTTTACTTGGTAGATTAGAATCTGTCATGAATATATTTAACACCAAAATATAAATTATTTTTCTAACTTCAAGTTATTATAAAAATAGGTAGATCTTATTTAGTTAAATAAATCAAATATGATAAGCTTATGAGCTGATTTCGTTAAAGAAGCATGTAACATGCAGCCACAGATATGACATCTATTTTTCAGATACATTCATAATTAGTAGTGGCTGTTGCAACACTTTGATTATATCCTCTTAGGAAATCATTTCCCCGAGCAGTGACTTGACTATCAAATAGTTGGTGCCACTATTGCTACACCCAAACGGTGTATGAGGATCAGAATTCAAATCCTATAAGAAACACTACTCGGACAAATCCCATGAAACCATGAACTTACAACTTGACATGATACTATATAATAATCTATTTTCATATCAAACTAACTATTGTTCTCTTCTTGATTTCACATTTATTTTGTTTCATATACTTCCTAGTAGTATACAATCAATATATTGATAAAATATATTGATTTAAACAGATAATTTTACTTAAATTCATAGTTGGTTAAAATTTTAGGGACACCTTTATAATAGAATGTTATTTACTCTGTAAAAACAATAAGTTTATTCATTAACCGAAGCCGTATCCTCTTAATTCGAAACAAAAACCAAGAACTCCAATAGCGGCAAAATAATATTGATATAATTTAAATATAAAGATTGCTAAAAATCACCTATTTTCTAGGATTATACAATACAAGAGTTAAATTATCAGTAAATATGGATATTTAATATGTTTAAATCTAACTTGTTTTTATTAAACCCTCAACTCTAGTAATATTTCAACTATATTACAATGTTAATTTTTAAATGAAATATTACTGTAATTTATTATAAAGATATATCAATTATTGGGTACAAATATATGGAGTGACTAGTAACTGGATCCATGCGTTTTGGCGTAGCCGCCAAATTGGCTTCCACCATATCCAGTGCCTGTAGTAGCACCTGAAGATCCTTTGACATATCCGTTGGAAGAGCCTCCGGTTGATCCCATATTTGAAGTCATTCCTGATGATATTCTTTTTCCTGATCCATGGGATGATCCTCCAAATGATCCTGAATTCATGCCTGCACCAAAAGAGCCTTGGTTTCTTTGGTAGTTGGAAGAGCCTTCAGCCGATCCCACACTGGATGTCACCCCCGAAGTAACTCTATTGCTAGTTCCAGTTGAGAAACCTCTTTTTGATCCTGAATTGATGCCTGGACCAGAAGAGCCTTGGTTTCTTTGGTATTTTGAAGAGCCTCCAGATGATCCCACATTGGAAGTTACTCCTGACGAAGATATTTTTCCAGATCCATGGGAAACATTTCCAAATGATCCTGTATTGATGCCTGCACCAGAAGAGCCTTGGTTTCTTTGGTAGTTGGAAAAACCTCCTGCTGATCCCACAGAGGATGTCACCCCCGAGCTAACTCTATTGCCAGTTCCAGCTGAGAAGCCTCCATTTGATCCATTACTGGGAACACCACGTATAGCATTACTATTGCCAGACCCACTAGAAAATCTTCCTGTCGATACACTGCCTAAAGTGGCACCTGAGGCCGCCCCATTTCCATACCCATTCGAAGATCCTCCGGCTGATCCTTTGGAAGAAGCTGGTACCGAGAAAGTCTGCCATGAACTGCTTCCACCAATTGATCCATAGTCTTGTCTTGACTTGGCGTAGTTTCCAGAAGAGACAGGAGCATAGGCTGCTACAGGAGAGCTGTCATAAGTACGACGAAGAAGACTACCTTCAGAGGCAACAATAGAGTTAAAGCCGATGGCAGCCAGAGAAATAGTAGTAACGAAGGAATTCATTTGATGTCTCCCTCAACAAACAATTGACTGCTTTTATACCTTGTATCTCAAACTTAAAGCAGATTTCGTCTTTTATAATCCAGCCATTGTTTTAACTCATTTTCGTTATGGCATTATCTAAAGTATAAAACGTAATTTACTAATGTACATGATTTATAATGTTTTTGAACTGAGGCTGTAAAATCCCTTTTTTCACTGCACTGGAAATAACTGACAAGGTTGATTTTTTGATATATGAGATCAAAATATTAGGTTTTAGTTGCAATAGTAAAAGGCAGCGCAAACCACCAACAATTTAACAAATTTAAATATTAAAAAGAAATGTTTCAATCACAACAGTATACGAAATTTGCTAAGTTTATTATTTTATTAATGTGTATTGAATTATTTTTGCGGAAATCCGTTTTCTTGCTTCTATGACTTTTGCTTTTCATGGTTTGTCTATAAAATTATTAACGGATACATCTAAAAAGATGTACCTTATTGATGAGATAAAATACAATGCCTCTTATTGTGAGGCAGAGAACCTATTAAGCACATTGCGAGCGTTTATGTTTTTCTAAATAACATTGGCAGACCCAAGCGCATTACCAAAGCTCCCGAATTACATAACATTTAAGCATTAATCCAAACATCGCTTTTGATTAAAGCGGCTAAAATCATGTAGCTCACACATGCTGACTGCACCACGATAAGCATATTCAGGGCTAAAAATAGATGTCATAAAATAAGAAATTAAATTCAAATTTTGAATTTAAGATATACTCACTTAGAGCAAATACGCCATGATTTCAATCGTGCTGATTGAAGCAAACATTTGATTGGTACAGTAGTTTTAAAAGCTATGGTGACAAGCAAAAATACCTCAGATTTAAACAAAATGATTTCAGATTTGAACGAAATCCAAGTCGTGCAAGATTCAGGATTCAATTAATTTAAAAAATTCAGTTAATAAATGAACTGTCAAACAAAAAACAAAATTTCACTAGCCCATTATAAAAAATTATATCAAACATCAAGCGGTGTAGTTCAAACCACAAACAAAATGAACTGACACAACAAGTGAGATGGATGGATGCTATCCCGGAGTATATTATAATCCAATCAGGATTCATATGAGGCACCGGCAGAAGGACTAAAGTGAAACAAAACTTGAGCAATCTAGAAGTAAGATTACACAAGCATGAAATGAAATGAACTCATACAAGATGTGTAGTATGAGCAGCCTAAAATAGAGAAATAACAGTTTAACAGCCAATCAACAGCTATCCAATTTAGGAACAGAGGCATTTTATCCATTTTCATGGCTCCATATTTGTATGAAAAGGTTTTGAGAACCTTCCAAATATGGACTTGAGATTACAATAAAAATAAATCTTTAAATTTTAAAATTTCTACTTTTAGTGATTTTATCCTAGGTTTTTTACAATGGTTTTTAACAGCAATATCTTTGACGGCGCCTGTAGCCAAGCCAGCAGCAGCCAGACCAGCTTTAATGGAGGCAAGGCTCAGAACGTGGAGGCACCCGTTTACACCCAAGCCTTTGAGGCGGGTAACAAGGAAGCTGACCTGTTACTGTCCCCAGACCCATATGGCTTTGACTTGTTTGAGAGTCACTTAGCGTCTAGCTCTGCCCTTGCTCCCACACCCACCCCTGCACAAGCTGCCTGTCAACCAACCAATCAGGATGGCAACCTTGATTCAGAACAACTTCCTGCCACCGCTCAACCTGCCCCCCAGCCAATCAGGCTTCAGCTCCCGCCGCCCAGCACCCCAAACTCAGAATAATCACTGCCCAAATTCTTCAGGAAATTGTGGCACTCAACCTGCAGGGTCTCTCCTGGGATCAGAAAGCCAGCCAATTAAAATTCACCCAAGCCACAATAATGCGGGAATTCAACAACCTAATGAGAAAGGGGAATCTAATTGGGATGTCCAAGAAGCCAAAGAAAGCCCCAGAGTCCCAGATTAGCGAGGCCTACCCAATCATGCTTGACCTCCTCCAGCGGGATCCCAAGCTTCCCTTGACCCAGGTCCGGAAGCAGCTTGTGCACCATAACATATGGGTCTCCAAGTGCATGGTACAGCTCTGGATGTATGGGAAGGTGGCTTCTATACGGGTTCTTACCAATTTTGCCGGCAGCCAATGGGATGGCGCTGAGGATTCCCCGTATGACACCACCATTGAATCAACCCTGGTCTGATGCTTGACTAGTCTGTCAGATGATGTCATATTTTTCTTGTATTATAAGCTATCATTAGCTTTTTATGATTTTGGTGAGCAAGGAAATGCCACTGCCAAGAATAGAAGGAAGAAGGTCAAGAAGGGGACGTTCATTGGTGCATTTCTGGCTGTTTCAGCCAAGGGTTTTGTCTACTATTGGACAATTCCAGATTTCATCAATGGGTACTCAAACAGTCATATCCTCAGTGGATTGCTTGACTCCTGGGATGGCTCAAATTCCAAATACTGGGTTTCTTGAGCCACCAGATGGAGTGAAGCTCCACCACCCTCAAGGCCTTCCAGGAACGCGGGCACCAGTCCTCTGTGTACCCAGCTGATCACACCGGCGTCCATCTGGCAGATGTTGTGTTCTTTAATATTAGAGATACACTCCAGGAGCGCCACCCTCAGGCTTTCAACGACCTCTATCTTGGGGTCCTTGACCACAATTTTCTCTTTGGCCACCAAATGGTTGCTGACTTGTTTGTGCAAATGATTTTCCATGTGAACATGGGCAACCAATCATGCAAGAATAAGCACCTCCCATCCTGTGCCACAGCCACCTACCAGCCCATCCAGCCAATGACTGATGAGGAGTACAATGAGCAGTATGTGGCAACCATCACACGCAATCCTCCTGCCTCCACCCCTGCCACCAACACCCCCACCCGTAAACCCAACCCCTCCAATCCCAGACCCCCCAGGCCAGCACTGCCTCTGCGTCTTCCTTCTCGCGCCATTCTGCCTACTAGGCATCACTCTCCCCCTCCCCAATAAACCCCTTTCACCAAACATTTTCTATTTATATTATCTTTATTTTCAATTTCAATTGTTTATGTTCTCTTTGTTTATAGTTGGTTTTATTCTTTTGGCTCAGCTTATTTCTATAAAATCATATATTTACTATGTTGTGTATCTAGATTCTGAACACAGTTATTTTTAGCACCCAAACACATCCCCTTGTGAAAATATTAACAACAATTTGATGATCAACTGAATTTAAATTAGAAAATTATAGTGTTAACTGTTTTTAGATAAAGTTGTTACTGATCCAAATTCAAAACCTTAATGATAAACTTTAAGCCAATCAGGAGCCAAGTGATAAAGTGATTGTTGTGACATAAAGGGTCATTCAATAATTCTTTGATGCATGTGCGCTAATTAATATGATTGGCTGGATGTTTTGCCATTGTACACCATTGCCGCTGTGGTAAGTTGTTGATGGACTAGTGCTAACCCAGCAGCTGATTGGGCACTAGTCCATCAACAACTTGCCACAGCAGCAATGGTGTACAATGGCAAAACATCCAGCCAATCATATTAATTAGCACACATACACCAAAGAATTATTGAATGACCCTTTATGTCACAACAATCACTTTATTACTTGGCTCCTGATTGGCTTAAAGTTTATCATTAAGGTTTTGAATTTGGATCAGTAACTAATTTATCTAAAAACAGTTAACATTATAATTTTCTAATTCAAATTTAGCTGATCATCAAATTGTTGTTACTATTTTCACAAGGGGCTGTGAAAAGCGCCAAAAAAATATGGTAATTAAGGAAACAATGCCAACACAAAGCAAACAACACATATTGGGATGAGCGTAAAACATATACAAAATGGGTAAAAGGATGGGATAATGTAGTAGATGGGAAAACAGAAAGTAATAAACAAAGATGCAACATTATCAAAATAATACAGAATTTATTGAGGCAAAAGCTATAAAAACATATGGAAAGGTTAGTAAAAAATCAATGAGAGAATTGGAAAAGCTTCTGAAGGACCTTGACTTGGCAATTGCCAAAATAAAGGACATTGAACGCAAGGTCAAAGCAAAGGTGAAGTCTGCCAACCTCACTGGGGACAAAATTAACAAGGTGTCTGCAAAGGCACTAATGTCAAAAATGCCTGACACCCCAGAGCAGACAATTGAGCGCTTACTAAATATTCACAAAACTGTGGTTGAGGGGCTCCAGTTCAAGGCATACAAACTTTTTGCGCTGTCTGTCTGGGTTGATGACCTGGAGATGTATGCCCACCTCAAACTCACCAAGCGTGCTAGGGTGGAGGATACCAAATTGCCCGCACAACTGCTTGCGCCAAGAATGGCAAAGCCAGCTGAAGCCGCTGGCAAGGAAGAAACCCAAGAAGCTAGCCTAAAAAATTATAATTAATAAAAATTCTTAAATACTTACCTTTTTAGAAGACTTTTATGGTGAACTCTGCCGGGTCTGGGTCCCTTTTATCCCCCCACCTTCTATGTCAACTATGCTAATCATGTGGCAAGGCAGCTTTTCCTGTCCCCCCCCTGTCTTGCGGGAGCTTGAAGACAGGATTCATGGTACAATCCTGATGTCCAGGGAGGCATTGGCTGGGCTTTCACATGGTGAGGGGGCATCTGAGTAGGCAGTTACTGCCTACAAGGATGCCCAACTGGTCCACCTGGACCTGGTTAAACTTGGTGGAGTTTACTGTGTAAACTTCATTAAGCTTGTTAGGGACGTCCTGGCAACACTCCCATTCAAGAATATACCAGAGATGGGCCGGGCTCATGTGGCTGCTTGCTTCTGCTTCCCAGTGATGCATATCATCTCTTACCTGTTGGAGAACTTTGAGTGTGCAGTGTTGAAATTGGCTGTTGCAGACGCAACAGCCGTAAAGAAGAAAGAAATCCTCCTTGCAGACTTCAGGCTGGCCTGGAGCGCCAATGAGACGGGGGTCCCAGCAGCTATGGAGCTGACCTTTGCCAAAACCAAGCACAAGAAGAAGATTAGCGCTGTATAGAACAAATTGTGCAAGTTTACAGAAGCCTTTGCTGGAAAAGGCTTCACCTCGTTGTTTACCTTGGTTATCTTTTCTTCTTTGGGATGGGCGCCAGTGTAGAGGACCTAGACAGGGTCCTTCATGGGGTTGACAAGGCCAGGCTCTCACCGGACGGGAAGAAGGTCCCCCTGGGTACAACTCAGTGGATCACGTCATCCAGGACGCCCTGGTCCTGGCTGGCATCTTTGGGTTTGCAGCCCCGCCAGAAAAGCTGCTCCTCCATTCCCACCCCACCATCCTTCCTTTTACAAGCAGGCGCAAATACTTTAATATGGGTGTATCCATCATCCACAGTGTGGCAGTAGAGGTTGTGCACCACCTCCATTGTGGGGTGGGTACATACCGCTGAACTCATTACAGGCACACTTAATTTTTCTCTATATCAATAAATATATTTATACTCTATCATATTTTTATATTATAAATAATTTTTCAAATAATATTTTAGCAAACAAGATTTGCAAAATATATTGTGGAAATGGGTTTCATAAAAGTATAAAATAATATGGTAATAAAATAAATTTCAACCTTACAATTTATGTTTAACTTTTATAAGTCTATTTTATATTTATTTGACAAAAGTGATTTAAATCTATTTTCGTAATTCAGTATCAAGCGTTTGGGATTACCTCAGATGGCATAATAAAATAATATATAATAAAATAAATAAATTACTTACATCTATTGATGGATCTTCTGAATGTGATTGCAGGCGTAGAAAGATCTAAATATAAAAAGATAATTAATAAATCTTGAATAGTAAATAGGAGAATATAAAAAAATCGGACACACTAAGCCTTTAATTGATTGGCTGTCTGGCTAGGCACACGGGGATGAACAAACCAGCGTGGTCATAGAATTTAGCCACAATCTCAGCTGGGAGGGTATGGATCCTGTCCTGCAGCAAATCAAACAGGTCCTCAGTCCCTGTTGGGGTTCCTGGCTTGATGACTTGCTTGAGCCACCCAAAGACTTCCTCAATGGGATTTAGGAAGGGCAAATAGGCAGGGAGGAAGAGAAGGCGCAAATTTGCCATGGCCAATTGCTGGGGGCCCACTGCAATTCTGGTGTTGATTGGTGGAAGTTCTTCAAGAATATCTGCCACCTTGTGGAGACCAACATTGTCCAATACAATTACGTTGGTGAAGCCTGGGCTTGTGCGCCTCAGGTGCTCCTGGACCAATCAGAGAAATGATAGGAAGGTCCAACTATTGTGGGAGCCTAGTATCATTTGGTACAGCTCAACCCCCTTTGGACCGAGGAGAGCCACCATTGAGTATGCTGTGGCGCGGACTGCAGCACGCCAAGCCATCCTGTCATTAGAGCCTTTGGGGACATACCCATACTCATTGCACATTGACAAGGCAATTGCTGATTTGTTGATATAATAGAATTTTACTGTCCCCTTGGCTTTGAGGGCAGTGTACGCCTCAGCGTAATTTTTCTGGGTCTCAATATTGGCTAGGCTGTTCCAATTGTAGGGGGATACCCTGAGCTTTTTCCAGGAAAAGCACATTCCATTGACCAAATGATAATAGAAGGAAATTGAGGCCTTGATCCCAAAATCAGACTTGACCATGGCCTGTATATTTGCCAGTTCAAGATGGCAATCTTGGGTTATCCACTGGCGGATTGCCCATTTGTGCTCCTTGGTGAGCATGGTTGAAACATGCAAGGATTTCTCCGTGGCAAGGACTCGGCCAGTATCAATGAACTTGTTGAAGGTCTTTGAGGCGTACTTGAGATCCACCTCAACAAGAGCCGCAGCTGCCTTGTAATCACCAGATTCCTGCATGAGCCAGAGAAGGATGATGCACTTAATGTCAGGAATGCGCTTGTGAGCGGTCTTTTTAGCGGCAGGAATTGGCTCGTTGGCATTCGGCACAACACAGGGCATGGGCACCTTGGTGTAAAACGCAGAAATTTTCTTTAACACCAGCTGTACCTCATTGGTTTGGTAGAAATAGGCTCCTTGTCCTCCTCCTGATTGCCATCACTGACGTAGGGCTTGTAGCTAGTATCAAGTACAGGCTTCACCTTTTCCAGCATGGCCAACAGGACCAACTCTTGCCGGTGCACAATGTCAAACACATAAAAAGTAAGTTCTACCTCCTTGTTTCTAACTGTTTTGGTAGTGATGACTTTGGTGGGCTTCCGGGTTAGCTTTGGGAACCAAGAGTTAATGCTCTGCACCCTAGCAGCTTGTGCTCCTTGAACTGGCTGTGTCAGTGCAGCGTCACTATGGAACTCTTCTCTTCTGCCTCCCTCCTGAGTAGGCACTTGTGTTGTACTAAGTCTATTCTTTGACCCGCGGGGGCAACTGCGACCGCTGCGCACAACAGGTGCAATGGTAGTCTGTTGCTGTGTTCCTTCCATTTTGAGAATTTAATAAAATATTAAATAAAACTTAATTAAGTTACTCCATATTTTAATTTTTGCTTTTATCTGTTTATGAATATTCAATTGATATTTTTCCCACCCAATATCCCAATTATAGATTATTTATTTCTTAGTTAGTTGTTTTTGGTTTTACAACCCCATTTTAGAATACCCAAAATAATTTCCACCCATTTTCCCACATTTTAGCCAAATTAAGCACCCAACACAATATTTTTAAAAAATTTGTTTCAGATCTTGTGTCTTATTTTAGATACCTTGGTATCATTCTTGATTACAACCCATTGCACAAACTGATTGAGTGATTTTGTTTACATAGTGAGTTGCTATTGTGTTTTGTTTTTGGATTGAGTTTTGACACACCTTGGTTGGGTGTATTTCATCACCAATTCACATAGTAAACATATATGCACTGAAAGTCAACTCACACTATTTTTTTATTAATGTATGTATTTTGGATTATATTTTGAATGGTTTTGCTTTGCGTGTGAGTACTTTGTTGCTGTGTTGACCCATTTTGCCCATTAACGCCAATAAACCCTGTTAACAGAGTGTATATTTTAACCTGAGAGTTGGATTTTGTTTGAATCTGAAATTGTTTTTGTTTAAATCTGAGGTATTTTTGGTTGTTGCCATAGATTTTAAAACTACTGTAGTTTTATTGAGGTGTTGAAACCTGTGGAGTCTTATTCAGAGCGCAACTTCAACTCTAAAAGACAACTGTGGTGAAATTGTCTCCCCGGTAGTCAACTGACATGTATATGAATCTAATAGTATTTTTGGCTTGAACAATTTAAGCTAATTTAACTAGTAATTCAGGGGGTTGAAACAAAAATCTGAGATTTAAAACACTAGAAGTCAACTCTGTTTGATAATTCTGTTAGTTAAAAGACCAATTTAAGCAATTATTTATAAGTAAGTTTTCCAATGAAAATTAAATTTACCTGTGATTGACACTCTAAAAGAAAAAGTGGCCAATAAGACACTTTTTAAGCCAAATATTAATTTTATTAATAAAATACATATGCGCTTATATAAAACTTGTTATTTACTATTATATTTTTATTATTAGTGTCCATAGTTGTCAATTAGGCTCCCAAGCACTACTATACTGGATTTAGTGGTATAGACATTAATCAAATACCCCACTTGTTTTACATTATGTCATTCCTGGGTTTGTGAATTAAGTGGTGCCACATAAATTAAGCACAACTTATTAATAGATTTCATATGTAATTTATAAAAATTGATAACTCAACTCCCCCTGTTTGACACTATCCACTGGCCACATGATTGGTTTTGGATTTAACTAATAAACAGCTTGGGATCAAGGCTAAATTATTAAGTGACACACTATGGGCACTACTTGACACCCATCAATTGACACTTTAACTGGGGGATTAGTACAGAGAGCTTCATAATGTTTTAACACACACCATGGTAAATAAAACCCTCCCATCTCCTCCCTGCACACTATTATCACTAATAAACATATTACTACTCTTTTTTTTATAAATTTATGTTTTATCTTTTTAAATTTTGGGCATGTGAGACTGCCTTGTTTTTTGGTTAACTTTTGAAATCTTTTTAAATTAAGCTAGTTATATATATATAAAACAGTAATTTTGATTTTTTGCTCATCTCTGAGAAGCTCAACAGTGAGAATTAGGGTTTTTTCAGCCAATTGACAGTGCTGAACTTGACACTTTACTAAGCTTTGAATGTTTAACCCCCAAAAAATCCCACATAATAACTTATTTTTTGAAATTATAATCTACTACTCTCCCTGCTACTCCCCTTATAGCTTTTACCTATTTTATCTTATTTTTTTATGATTTTCATTTATTTAGGTCTAAGATGCCATGTTAAACCTAATATCATTAAGGCTTCATTGCATATCACACATTTTCTGAGTTTTCAACCTTAAAATCTATACTTTTTGTTTCTATTTTTTTCCTTTGATTTTTTATGTTCTTTTTGTCAAAATTTCTTTGATTACTCCCTCTTGGGAAAGTTTTTCCCTGAGAAACTCTCCAATTGATTCCCTGACTAATCAGTAAGTCAATGGCACTCTTATCATTTGCCCATCTATTACGGTGATCAAACATGTTGAGTTCTAAGAGGAACACTACTTGGACAACCCTCATGACTTAAGACTAACAATTACTCGGATAAGCCCCATGGCATCCATGACGTACATGGAAAGTTTGTGGCTTCCCATGATAATATATAATAATCTAAACTGATATCAAATAAAGTATCATTCCCTTCTTAATTTTCCCCTTTATCTCATTTATTATACTTCTCAGAAGCATATATTTGACAATATCATGATTTTTTATCTCAAATATGATCACATGAATCTTTTGCTTTTCAGGTGAGTTTTCTATAAAACTTCTTAAATTAGATATTTAAAAAGTAGAAAATCATGAACTTGATAAGGAGCAACTTTAGTTGAAGCTTCAAATATGGAATTAAGAAAGAAGAGAAGTATATTTTATTGGATAATAATTTAGACTTATATAGCTTTAGCTGTGGCTGGGGTTTAGTTGGATCAAACCTAGGGGTTGGTCATGTGCAGGATGGGTTCAAGTTGCTGGATACTTGGACAAGCCATGTGATATTAGTTTGTTACATTTCTTGGTATGTAGAACAGTATATAGGAAAGGCACCAAATTGGGCAATGCCTGGATGTTAAGTGTGTTAGCGGTGGCCAGAATACCCGTACATCCAGCTCCTTGACACACACACCCCTTAAGGGGTTAATCTGGTACATCAGGAGGGGGCTTTGTCTTGACAGCTGCCGCCTGATGTTCCTGAAGTTTTTTACTAGTGGGACTACCTGTGTCAAATGTCCCCTTTGCTGAGGCAAAGGCAGGATCTGTGGTATTTCTTAATGACAGGGTCTTTGGCGCCTTGGAACTTAACTAGATAGGTATTTCTGTCTGATTGGTATCTTATGACTCTTCCTGGTCCTCTGTGTACTGAATCCAACTTCTTCCTGTTCCCTGCTAGGAACCAGATGGGGGAGTTGATTGGAAGTGGTTCCTCTGTAGAGGTTACCTTTTGTGCTTTGAGCCTTTTGGTTTCTGTCATTTTAGCTTTGAGGTGTCTGTGTTGTAGAGATGGTGTTTGTTCTATTGTGGGGGATTTTCCCGGGGGGGTCTTTACATATGGCTGATTATTGCTGGTGACTATCTCTGGTTTTTATCTATATGTTAGCTCAAACAGTGAATAGCCTGTTCCTTGATTGGTGCGGACTTGGGATACTAGTAATGCATGTTTCACATAAAAGTGGCCATGTGTCTTTGGCTTTGTCATCCATTATTTTCTCAAGGGTTCTGATGAGGCTGTTGTTTAGGAGTTTTACTCTTCTGTTGGCCTGTGGCCTGTAGGGAGAGGTTGTAGAGTGTATGGTATTTTTTGCTTTTAGATTGTTGTTTATTACATGACCTGATAACTCTGTTGCTCCATCAGTTATGGTGTAGAATGGAGTGCTGTAGTTGGCTATGATTGCTTTTTTAATGAATTGGTTTATGGTTTCTGCTTTGTGGTCCTTTGTTGCCCAGCAGATGGGCCAGCATATGGCGAAGTTGATGGCTACAATTAGGAAAGTTATTTTGTCTTTGTTTCTGGGAAAGGGCCCAATATGTCCAGTCCTCAAACCTTGAATGATTCAGGGTCAGGTAATGGGTTGACCATTGGCTGGGGAGCCTTTGTGCTGGTGTATTTATTGCACACTGTGCACTTTTTCAGAACATCAACTATATCTTGTTTGAGATTGGGCCACCATACTATCTCTTTTAATGTGAGGTATAGGTTGTTAGCCTTTGTATGTCCTAGTAGGCGGTGATGTCTTAGTATGATGTCAACTCTTTGTGCAAGTGGGATCAGGGAACATGTTTGTCTTTATGATTTGTTATACAGTGCCATTTGATACATGGAAACATTTATTATTCCTTACTAATGTATTGTGGGTTATTTGATGTATGGAGGGGTCTTTCCCTTTTGTCTTGTATTTGATGTTTTATAGATTGGGCCAGTCAGGGTCCAGGTGGTCAGGATGATCTTCTATTGGCTGACATAGCCTAGAGAGAGCATCATCTGTGACCATCTCTGCCCCCTTTTTGTATTGAATGTCTAAATTGAAATGCTCTAGCAGAGACATCCATTTGTCTTGTCGCTGTGCAAGCCTGTTCTGAGTTTTAAAATAGATTAAGGATTTATGATCAGTTAGTACTCAGACATTTAAATGTCCTTCTAGATAACATCTCTATTTCTTGCATGTGTGATATATTGCTGGCAATTCCTTATCATGTATTGGGTACCTCTCCTCAGTGTTGGTTAGTTTTCTACTTTTGTAACATAATTTCAGAAAGTCTTGCTGCCCTGGCTGGCAGATGCGTAGGACTGCGCAAAAATGCAGTGTCACTGGCATCCAACTCAAGCTTGTAGCACCTGTTGTTATTAGTATATTTCAAATTTAGTGCTTTGATCAGAGCTTGTTTTAGTAGTTGAAAATTCTTGTTGCATTCTGGTGTCCAGATGAATTTCTTTTTGGCATTCCCTTTGGTTAGGTCATTGATTGGTGTGGTGAGCTTTTGCAGTCTTTGATGTATTCCCTTAGGTAAGCTATCATTCCAAGAAAGCATCTAACTTGTGTGACAGAGGTGAGGCATTGCATGTTGTTTATGGCTTTTATTTTATCTGGATCTGCTTTGATGCCACCATTGGAGACAATGTGGCCCTAGAACAGGAGTTCTTTTTTCATAAATTGTCACTTTCTAGGCTTTGCATAGAGTTTGTGCTTTGCAAGTCAATTGAGTGTCTTGCAGACATGCATGAGGTGTTCCTCTTTTGTTTTTGAGAATATGATGATATTGTCAAGGTAGCATAATGTATTTGAGAGACCGTTTTGTGCTTGGTTCATCATGGTGACAAATGTTGTGAGACCATTGGTCATCCCAAAGTTCAATAACCTGCACTTAAAGGATCCAAATTGCATTCAGAACGCGGTTTTTGTATGTCTTTTTCCTTTACTTCAACTTGGTTGTAACCTGAGGTGAGGTCAATTTTGGAGAAAATTTTCTCCGGAGAGTCTTGCAAACAGGTCCTCTATAAGTGGGAGAGGGTATTCAATCTTTGTTGTGCTTGCATTGAGAGCTCTTTAGTCTGTTAATAGAAGGAGTTTGCCTTCCTTTTTCTTTACAAAGAACACTGCTCCCCCCACAGTGATTCTGATGGATGGATAAAGCCTCTAGCTAAGTTATCCTCAATATGACTTTTGAGGGTTTATGTCTCCAAGGGAAAGAGTCTTTAGAGGGGTGCAGATTTAGGCATGGCTTTGCATAGGTCAATGCCATGTTTAACCTCCCGTTTGGGGGTAGCTCTGTTAGCTCTTCCCTAAATACATGAGCATATTCCTTTAGGAGTGCTGGGAGTTCTGGGCATTGGATTTTGGTTGTTTGTATGTTATAGAATTGTTGTACCTCATTATGTGGAGGGTAATGTCTTTGGTTAGACGTTCTGAACTGTCCTGATTTATGACTTGGACAAATACTGTGTCTCTTAGGATGAGATTGTTATGTACTTTGAGAATGTTGAAATTGGCTCCATTGCGTTTGATGGTCATGGTTTTTGTTTTCCAACATACGCTGGGGTTCACTCAGGTGAACCAGTCCATGCCTGCTACATGGCATAGTTTATGTTTTTCATGACAAGACCTATGATGGACTTTTGAATGCCTTGGAGGTAATTCTGTAGGGATTTGTTTTGCCTTTAAGTAGAACCTTTGATTTATCTGCCATTCTGGCGTATTTAAAGTTGGATTTGACAACTGGTATTCTGTATTTGGTTATAAATGGTTTTCTTAACATGGTGTGTTGTGCATCAGAGTCAAATAAAATTTTATGTGTATGAGATTTATAAGTGCATGAGTAGACAAGAAGTTTTGAGTGATCTTTTATTTTTACGTTCATAAAAATGGAGAATTGCGGGACTCGTGGGATGCAAGCAGCAAAGTTTGTGCCCTGGTACAATTTTTTTCTTAGTTTGGGGGGAGACAGGGGCACTTAAGCCTTTTCCCCCTTCTCTTTTCCCTGTTCATCTGTTTTGAGACCTTTGAGTTCAGAAAATGTGGGGTTGGATTCATAGTGGGTTGCTGTTTCTGCATTGTTCACTTCAGCGGTGTCCTCCTTCTTGGGACGGGAGCAGTTTGCGCTCTGGCTGCAATTGTCATTATTAAAATTGGAGTTGCCATTGCTATGATTGGTGTTCTGGCGCTTATTGCCATTGGATTTTTCTCTGCCATTGCCGTTGGAGGAGCAGTTGCCGTTGTGTGCAGCATATTCCATATTTGCGCGTTTTTCTGCATGCTTGGCTTCTGCAATGAGTGTGGGCATGGAGGAGTTGGCCTCTGGACGTATGAGGGCAGCCTCAGAGGGTTTGATTCTGTTGATGAATGATTCTCTAGTGTGTATGTTGTTGGCTTGTGCTGGGTTTTGGATCTTGCAGTGTATCTCTTCAAATCCATTGGTGTAAGCTGTGATAGTGGTCTTCTGAGGAAGATTGCTGAGCTGTATTGTAATGTCTTGGAAGGATTCAGTGATGCAGAAATTGTGGGTGATGTCTTCTTTGAATTCTTCCCAGATTTGAGCTGTTTTTCAATTTGTGAGCCAACCCAAGTGGCAAACTGGTTAGCTGTAGCCTTGTACAGGCGCTTGCTGGCTTCCTGGACCCATTTTTATGGGGATACAGCTGGCGCAGAGTTTAGCAGCTGTGTGGTCTAGCCAGTTGATGATGTTTCCTTTGTTTTTACCAATGAACTAGTCAATATCAATGTACTTGGTGTTAGTGACTTCACTTGTGGTAGGCAATTGTGTTTTTATTTATGGTTGAAGAGAGTGACTGTATTGAATTATCTTGGCACATGCTTTTAACATGACCAGTCCTTCAAATACAGTGCATCCACTAGGTATATCTTTGTCAATGTCATGGGCATGGAAGTTCATCTTCCAGGTCTCCTGAGATATGGCCTGGTTGAGTATGTGAGCAAAGGTGGGCAGATTTTGGTCAGTCATTTTCTCTTTCATGGGTGTGGTCAAAAAACCGTAGCTGCTACCAGTGATGAGAAGTGCCTTTCAGGGAAGCTTCAAATATGGAATTTAGAAAAAAGATAGGTATATTTTATTAGATAATACTTTAGACTTATATAGCTTTAGCTGTGGTGGGTGTTTAGTTGGATCAACCTAGGAGTTGGTCATCTGCAGGATGAGTTCAAGTTGCTGGATACTTGGAGAGTCATGTGATATTGGTTTATTGCCTTTCTCGGTATGTAGAACTGTATGTTGGATTGGCACAAAATCAGGTGATGACTAGATGTTAAGTGTGTTGGCAGTGGCCAGAATACCCGTACATCTAACTCCTTGACAAACTAATAATGGAAATAATTTCAGATCATATGAATTTTTATATTACTTATTCAAATATTCACCTAAATATATTAAGGGCTATAAAAATAAAATATATTCATTGAATTTCATGGAAAAGCATTGCTGATGATTACTTTGGTGTAATACCAAAATTCTTAAGTAAAAATAAAAAGCTTAATACTAATAATATTAAAAATCTTAAAAAATATATATGAGCAAGAAAAAATTATATAGATCAGCCTTAATGACATAAATTCTTCTCAAACAATATATTTATATTCATGAAAGATCATCTAAGCCTATAAAAAGAGACCTTGAAGTTTAAAATCTGTGCATGAATATTTCATATTTGATGAAAGATGGGAAGTTGTATGCTTCACCTTTAACATTTAAAAGTTGCTCAGAATATTCTGAGACAACTTATTATTTAAATCAAATGATGATAAAAGAGAAAAAAAATATTATAAGATGCTAGTGGTGTATTAGGGCAAGTTCAAGAAGTAGGACAGCTTACTAGAGGATGTATTTCTAATAGAGTATAAGTCTTTTAAAAACAACATTTTTTTCTAAATCAAACTAACTATAGTTATGAAGAGCCAAATAAAGGGTAATAGCATTTATAGCTTTGAGGCTGCTATTACTCTCAAAATCAGATTACTAAGGTTAATTTTAGTTTAATAGTTTCATTCAAGGTATTTTTAGTAATATTATAAGCTGTAATTTTCAATTCTAAAATTAATAAAAAAATTTTAAAATTCTGAGTCCAAGATCATATAAAGATTTGACATTGATTGTATTTTAAACTTTCTGGATAATTTGAATATGAATAATGTAATTAAGTCAAAAATAATCAGTCCAGCGCTTAGGCATGACAAAAAGTAATGAATTATATTTAACACTGATAAGTGCATAATATAGTATGTGGTTTTGGAGATGAAATCGCTCTCCAAATAGGGAACTGTGGTTTTCGAAGCATCAACTATAAATACAATGCTAAATAACTTTTATTTATCAATGCGATTGAAATCATAAAGCTCTTGCTCTTAAGGGCTAACTTAAACCAATAAGTGAGTTTAGTTTTGTGTTTAATGTCATCTATTTTGAGTCCTGAATCTACTTAGCTTGGTGCAGTCAGCATGTGTGGGCTACATGAATTTAGCCGCTTTAATTAAAAGCCAGGTTTGGACTAATGCTTAAATGTTATGTAATTCGGGAGCTTTGGTAATGCGCTTGGGTATGTTGAATGGGATTTGAAAAAAATAAATGCTCGCATTGTGCTTAAGAGGTTCTCTGTGCCACAGAAAAAGGCAGTATATTATATCTCATAAAGATATAACATCTTTTAAGATGTATCCGTCATTATATTACATATGTAAATCATAACAAACAAAAGACACCAGATGCACGAAAACCGTTTCCGCAACAATAATTAATTCACATTAACAAATAATAAATTCGGTCGATTTCATGTAATGCTGTGATAAAAACATTGTTTTAAGATATTTTAATTTTTTGAATTGTTGGTGTTTTCGCTGCTTTTTTAACACTGCAACTAAAACCTAAGATTTTAATCTAATCTATCCAAAAAATATTGACATTTATATCAAATGCGGTGAAAAAGGGATTTCACAACCTCGATTCAAAAGCATTATAAATCATGTACATTAGTAAATACGTTTTATGCTTTAGATAATGACATAATGAAAATAGCTGTGGTAAATGCCTGAATTAAGTTGGTGAAATATGCTTTAGAAAGCGAGTCGCAAGGTATAAAACCAGTCAATTTTCATTGAAGGAGACATCAAATGAATCACTTCTTTACTACTATTGCTCTGGCTGCCATCGGCTTCAACTCTATTGTTGCCTCTGAAGGCAGTCTTCTTCGTCGCAGTTATGACAGCTCTCCTGTAGCAGCCTACGCTCCTGTCTCTTCTGGAAACTACGCCAAGTCAGGACCAGACTATGGATCAATTGGTGGAAGCAGTTCATGGCAGACTTCCTCAGGACCAGCTTCATTCAGAGGATCAGCCGGAGGTTCATTTGAAGAGTATGGAAGTGGGGCTGCTTCAGGAAGTGGGTCGGTAGGAAGATTTTCTAGTGGGTCTGGCAATAGTAATGCTATACGTGGTGTTTCCAGTAATGGATCAAATGGAGGCTTCGCAGCTGGAACTGGCAATAGAGTTACTTCGGGGGTGACATCCAGTGTGGGATCGGCTGGAGGCTCTTCTAATTACCAAAGAAACCAAGGCTCTTCTGGTGCAGGCATCAATAAAGGATCATTTGGAAGAGTTTCCCATGGATCTGGAAAAATATCTTCGTCAGGAGTAACTTCTAATGTAGGATCGGCTGGAGGCTCTTCAAACTACCAAAGAAACCAAGGCTCTTCTGGTCCAGGCATCAATTCAGGATCAAATGGAGGCTTCTCAACTGAAACTGGCAATAGAGTTACTTCGGGGGTTACAACCAGTGTAGGATCGGCTGGAGGCTCTTCTAATTACCAAAGAAACCAAGGCTCTTCTGGTGCAGGTATGAATTCAGGATCATTTGGAAGAGTTTCCCATGGATCAGGAAAAAGAACTTCATCAGGAATGACTTCAAATATGGGATCAACTGGAGGCTCTTCTGATGGATATGTCAAAGGATCTTCTGGTGCTTCTTCGGGCACTAGATATGGCGGAAGCCGATTTGGCGGCTACTCTCAAAAACATGGAATGAGCTACTAGTTTTCCCGTATATTATTAACTAATAATGGCTATATCCTATAAATAAGTACTTTTAAAGCATCTTTTTAAATTTTTTCTTAAATCAATTTAATTTAATTGGTAATTATATAAGTGCTATAGTTGATGGCTTTGTAAAATAAGGTGGATTCAACTTTTCGTTGCATCCTGACTTTTTTATTTTATGCGGTTAAGCTTTCATAATGTACGATCCTGAAAACCCTTTTTTGTATCCAATATTTATAGGATTCAATTATGCATATATTCCTTTGCTATTAAATCATGTAATTTTTATAGATTTTAAAACGAGTTGCTAAGGCTTTGAGTCACGAATAAAAGTTTTTATTTTTTATGTGAAAAATTTGTTTGATATAGATGTTGTTCATCCTATTAATCAAGCTCTCCTATTATAAGTGCATTTAAATTAAAAGGTAATCACTGGTAAAATTCTGAATATCTTTGAAAGTATGTATATCTTATTTTAATTACACTCATGATTTTATATCTTATAATGGAGCATCTTTTTTTGGACTAATCAATAGTTTAGGTTGTTAAAGATAAAAAATAACTACTTGTTTTATGATAAATTTAAGGATTGTAACTTTCTTCATATTTTCAAATAGCTAGGGTTATTCCTGTTTCTAATTTGCAAAAGTATATAATTAGGCGATTTTCTCAATATACATAGGCTTAATCAAGGTGCATTAAATGTGATTCTATTTGCTAATATGAGTAAACAATGCGGCTTTGATGTTATATCACAGCTTGGATATGCCAAATCACTTATATTGTCTTGTCTTGTTGACACAATTTTAAAGATTGAAGTTATTTTTTAACACTGGTAACATCTGTATATTGACCATTTTTTACAAGCACGATTAATTCCTGAAATTCATATTAAATAAAGCATGTAATGCAAAATGGAGCATTAAATTGACCCTGGAGAGCTCACAAAAGAAAGTATATATTGGCTGATAGAAAAAATATAATAACAAAATAGAATTTATATATAACTCATGTAAAAAATGAAAGATATTAAAATCACTCATTCTATATATACTATTGTTGTGAACATATTTCTTAGAAGTTTATGAAACAAAATTTTTAGGAAATATTGATATAATGATACTTTATTTGATATAGAAACAGATTATTATATATTATAATAAAAGCCATTTAGCATCAAGGTATGTCTTGGCAGTTATGGACTTGTCTAGGTAATTTTTTATGGAGCTTAACTGTCGGATTCTTTAAAACTGGGGGATGTTGAAATAGTACCACTATTACTTGGAAGTCAAGCCATATATCAGGGAAATATTTCTTACAAGGAATAAATCAAAGTTGTTTCAAAAGCTTTATCTGGGGTTTTTACAAGCACAGCTTTAAGATTTTTTATTGGGGGCATCTGAAAGGTGTTACTGATACTGATCCAGGTTTGCCTTGGGTGCAGGTAATTTTGAATTTTTTGGGCTTGTCTAGCCTTATTTAGGTGGAGTTAATTGTTAGTGTATGAGCTTTGATTATGTGTGGATCTCAATTCCTTTGATGAGGTAGTGTCATAACTGTGCTTGGCTTCCATGACAACTCCTGGTTCTCTTAACCCTGGTTATAATTTATGTAGGTTGTGGTTAACTATCTTGATCTCATCTTCAACTTGGAATCACATATATTAGAGTGGTATTATCTCTTTGTTACAACCAATTTTCCCTCCTCACCTGTCAACATATCTTACAATACACAGGGGGCGCTCAATGAGTTGCCCCAGGACATATCTAATGGAATGGATCAATCTGATGGCAGTATTGAATTGCGGGCACTATCACCTAATTAGGAGTGCTGCCAATTTGACTTGCTGATTCCCACATGAGGTATTCCTTGGCTCCAAACCTTACATGGAACTTCCCACTATGCCACCCCCTTGTGGCTTTGTGGCTTTCCCCATATAGTATATCAATCACATTATTCTATAATAAACTACATCTTTCTCCATTTATTCTTGTCATTTCTATTGGACTGTTGTCTTCCCCAATCAAATACTAAGCTCTAATTGGTTCAGTTGCAACAGTGGTAGCAGCAGTAGGTTCATGACCTACCTAAAGAGAAAATTCCTCCCAAGAAAGGACAGAGTACGGGCCGTATGGCTACTCCCCACCAAGAAACTTTCCTTCCAATCCCTGAGGGGGACATCCCCAAGGGATATGTTATCTACCAGGACCAGCTAGTGCTTACCAGTGTGTACAATTGCCTCCGCCTGGGATAGCACAACGTAAGCGTCACCCTGATACAGTCAGATCTCTCATAATACATTTTAAACCTCCAACTGGAAATCTTTGCGGGCGGCGTGGAAAGAGCTGGCATTGTCAGTTGGCTCCACTCCACAGAGACCCGCCTCCTATTTATCAGGTGCCCAAGACCATGTGGGTTGCCACTGCATCTGGACGCCTTATGAATCCTGCCACTGTGTGGTTCACCAACTGGGCAGGCCAGGAACAAGAAGTCACCTGGGCGTTTTTCAAGGACACTGCCAAGTCTTGCTACAGCAAAACTTTCTCTCCCATTGTTGTGGGACTTCAACTTCTAGCCATTAAACAGACAGGATCTGTCCCTGAGTACCTCACAGTGTGGTAACAAATTCTTGCTGCCGCTCCAGAATCTATAACCAATGGAATGCTATGCTGCTCACTCTCATTGTTAATGGACTCAAACCTCATATCTGCAACTGGGCCTGCGTGGGTTGTTGTATCTTCATTGACAACTGTTACAAAGCCATTGTGAAGGCTGACAATCAGGCCTCAATGGGCTTCCAAAGATCCAATGACACACCTTTTCAAACTAGTCCTACACCTGGCAGTGCCCACAACCAAGTGGGTTGCCGCCAACCATGTCAACAGGAGAATGGAACAAAGCGTCCCCACAAGGGGGAGCTCTAGTTGGCACAAATCAAAGACTATGGAAAAGCCTGAGGGTTGTAGATAAAAGAGGATCTACAATCCTGCCTGATCACCCTCTCCTTGCTAAAAGCCCATGTGTATATAACATGTGTGATATTGAAACCTTAGATGTCTTCCAGGTCCACAGTGACAACCCCATCCTCCAAGCAAGCCATTCTTTTAATAAAATCACCCACTTGGCCTACCACTTCCATTTTCATGATAATAACCATAAACTTTTGGTAGACACTGGGGCTAATCACACCATGGTCAACCAGGGTTTTGCAGATGCTCAACAACTAGATGGAGTGCCTAGCCAATTCAAAGCAGTCTGTGTAGCTGACTCCTGCAGAGTGGCAATCACCCATGAGACAGTACCCTTTTCTGTGAGAATGTGGAACATCCAGGTGAAACTCTCTGGGCCAATCATTGCAGGACTCAGCCATGACATCATTGATGGCCTCAGCTGGCTTCAACACAATCACCCATATATCAACTGGGATACATCTGTAATCACCCTCAACAGGAATGAGGTGGTTTTTCAGATCTACTCTGTCAAAATGAGCAAATTACTCCACAGCACTGTATTTTTCAGGCTTACAGAGACCGGCACATGCAACTTCAAGGGGGAAATCTGGACTTTAACCAGTGTTCAGTTGAAGTCATATTCTCTAAACCCACTGAAGCCTCTCCCTTGACTGCCACACCTCCATCAGCACTTGTATCACTCCTTGAGGAGCACAAGGACGTCTTTAGTGAAATACTAGACCAACTTCCTCCTCCAAGAGAAATACAACATGCTGTACAACTGCAAGAGTTGCTGCCTAAAGCACAACCCTCTATTTCTTGACACCCAAGGAAGACAAGACTCTCTGTTAACACCTTGTGGACGCGCTCAATAAGGGCTTCATCTTCCCCTCACTCTTGCCGTATGAGGCTGCAGTCTTCTTTTTAGCCAAGAAGGACAGCTCCCTTTGCTTGGTTAACAACTATTGCGCTCTAAACAGGGTGAAAGTCAAAAAATAAATACCCCCTTCACTAATCAATGCTTGTTTGATACACTTGCAGGTGCAAAGGTCTTCAGTAAGATTGATCTCACCGCAAGGTACAACCAGGTCCATATTGCACCAGGGGATGAGGCAAAAACAGCCTTCTGCACATGCTAAAGTTGTTTGAGTGTCAAGTCATGGACTTTGGAAGGACCAATGCTCCCTCCACCTTTGTCATGTTGGTGAACAAAGCATTTGAAGATTCAATTGGAAAATGTGTGTTGTGTACCTTGACAACATTATTATCTTCAGTCAAGATCAAACCACAGATCTTCAAAATCTGTGTGCTGTCCTTGACACCCTTTGTAAGAACCAACTAAAGGCCAAGCCTTCTAAATGTGAATTTCTTCATTTAGAGCTTCTGTTCCTTGGGCACACCATCTCTGCCTAAGGGATAAAGCCTGACCCTGCCAAAATCAAGGCAGTCACATAAATGCCACCCCCTACTGACGTGGGTCAGGTGGTACATTATTGGGCAAGATTACCTATGTGCAAAAGTTCATCCCCAACTGTGGAGAACTAATTGCACCTCTCACTGAGCTACTGAACACTAAACAGCGCCCCCTTGGACTCCTGCCAGAGATAAAGCCTTTAAGACATTGAAGCAGATACTTAAAACTGCCCCCTGACTGTAATTTCTAAATTGAAACTGTCAGTACAAACTTGAGACTGACGCCTCTGACAGAGCCATAGGGGGCATGTTGAGGGTGAAAACAAAGGATGGTGTCTTCCTCCCTGTGGCTTACAAATTCAGGAAGCTTACTGACTTATAGCAGCACTATCACATACATGACAATGAGTTAGCGGCAATTGTGCACTATATTGAGAAATAGCACTGTTACCTGGAGGGTGCCACCTTCAACCCCAAGTCCATAAAGATCATAAATCTCTCCAGTACTTCAACACTCAGTCACAATCAACACAACATCAAGCAGGCTGGGTCATGTGTCTGTCCCCCTATCAATTACTCATTGAATACAAGCCTTGAAAGGAGCTTGTCACAGCCAACACCCTCTCCAGATTGTATATAGTGTCCATCACAGGAGACAATGTGTTAGACCCCCACTGGCACATGATTTACCTGCGTCCTGAAGCCACCTGTTGCAAAGGACTTAATTCTGTAAATATTTTAAAGCTGAAGGACAACAAAAGTCAGTTCACCACTGACGCTGGCAACGTCTGCCACCAGGCAGATACAGATGAAAAGATACTTTACATTCCCACAATGCAAAGAGGTGATATCATACTACATTCCCACTGTACCTTGGGTCACATCAGATGGTGTAACCTCTTCAAAATCATGAAACATAAGAATTGGTGGCCCTGTATGCACCAGGACATTGTGGACCTCCTTGAAACATGTGTGCTGTGTGAGAAAAACAGTCCAAACCTTCACCACCCAAGTTGGTCCTACCTGTCAAAGTGTCAAGATCCTCCTTTACTCTATTTTTCTGCTAGTATTTTACAAGAACTTTAAAACATGGTTTATTACTTTATTTGGGTTTCAAACTACTACAATTTAATCTCTCAATACACCTTTTCATTTCCCTGTTTTACTGGTCAAATTAATCTAAATCAATGGTTAGTCTAATCTTCAAACTTACCTTTTACTCACAGAACAAGTTATAAACCTGGTACCTATGCACCAGGGTTAGTTGAACCAAGTCCAAATCAATTATCTTTTGCTTTCATCTTGCTTACGCCAGCAGCTTTGGACCAAGTTTTCCCATTCTTCTGCCACTTTGGTCTACCTTTGGCTTGACGTAGCAATTAACCATCATACTTCATGTTCCTCTCCTTTACACACATTTAACTTTTTCAAGTTAACCATGGGTTACTTTGAATTTTGAAGCCTGTCTCATTTTAAAATTATTCTAACCAACCTTTTTAGAATTTCCAGCTTCCAAATTGTACTTCTGACCAACTTGGTTATTACTTCTGCCCCCCAATCTGCACCTCACTATTCCAAGCAAAATAAAAAGGCTTGGTCTCCAAATCTCAACAATAAGTTGATATTGTTTGACTTGCACCCCAAAAAGGTATTTGTTAGGTTTTTTGGCTTGTGTTTTCTTCTTTTCCAATCTTTCTCTTGAAAATTACCTTCTCTTTGAATTTGTAGGTTTATGATTCCTTTTGACTACATTTTTCACCAGTTAGACAATATTTATAGTGGTACACACACTTTAACAGTTGATTTTTTCAACCCTCCAGATAATGCTAATCATTACCCAGACTTAGAAATTAACTTTTTGACCCAATCTTCAGTCATTAAGACTGGTCTCTATTTCCTTTTTCTTAGGCTTAATAAATTGTCTTAGTCCTTACTTCACTTCCTATAAACTTTTAGAAGCTTTATTGCAGTTTTTGTTGCAAACTTTACCAACATTTTTATAATTAGTAAACATAAATATTCTAAGGTTAAAGACTTTAGTCTATAATAATTTACCCCAAGCTTTCAGACCTTACAAAAAGCCATAGCACCCTTCAAACAGTGGGCTCTTGACATTGTGAGTCCTCTCCCCAAAGACAGGCTTGGCAATAAATACATCATAACTGCCATAGACTATTTCACACGCTGTCAAGTAGCCTGGGCAACCACTAATCATACACAACCACCATTACCTGCTTCATTGGCAAGGAAATTGTGGCCTGCTTTAGACGGCCCAAGCGCCTTATCACAGATGGTGGTTTGAACTTGTAGGGCATGTCATGGAGGTGTATTGCGCCAAGAACGCCCTCCAACAAGTAGTCAAAACGCCAATTAATCCCAAGTCAGTGGGTGTGTTGAGCGCCTGAATGGTTTATTGGTCCAAATGATTGCTAAGCTCTCATAAGAACATCCTAATACAGTGTGGACTGAACACCTGCCCACCGCCCTAATCATCTTGCAGGCAATAATTAACAGGGGCACAGGGTTCAGCCCAATTATCCTGGCCTTTGGAACCCCTGATGGCTTGAAGAAGTAGAGCAAGGAAATTAAAATCCCAGGTTTTTGGAAAATCTCCTTTGGTGATTACCTCCTCCTTTAGCCAATGGCGTGCCAAAGCCCAAGGCATAAAACATAAATAAATTGGGGGAGGAAAAAAACACCTTGAGGCAAGATATGCCATAGGTGATCCTGTTTATGCCCTCAACCCCAATTCAGCCAAACTAGAACCTAATCACCTGGGACCCTTCAAAATAGCTGTGGTCTATGACAACCACACCTATCAACTTGAAGACTCCCAAGAAAACACCAAAGCACTCCACAATTACTTGTTCCCCTACCGCACCATCCCTACACAAAGGTTGTTTGTGCAGACCTTCCCAAATCTCCTGCAGACTCCAATCCTGCATTTTGACAACAAGCAGGGTTCAAGGGGGAGTGTTGTAACCAAGTTTCCCTCCTTACTTGCCAACACATCTTACAATACACAGGGGGTGCTCAATGAGTTGCCCCAGGATGTATCTAAGGGCATGGATTAATCTGATGACAATGTCAAAATATGGGCACTTTCTCCTTATTAGAAGCACTACTAATTTGACCTGCTGATCCCGCACAAGTTATTCCTTGGCTTCAAACCTTACATGGAACATGTCACCCCCTTGTGGACTGGTGGCTTTCACCATATATTATACTAATCCCAATACTCTACAATAAATTATATCTTACTCTATTCATTCTTGTCCTTTATATCGGACTGTTGATTTCCTAAATCAAATACTGAACTCTAATTGGTTCTTTTGCAACATCTTTCTACTCTTTTCTTCCCCTTGACATCCTGGTATTTTCTTGTTTTTTTAATATGGGGTTGTCTTTTATAGAAGCCTTTCTTGATAAAGTAAAGACAGGCTACAGATTATTATTAAAAAATGTTAGCTATTGTCAATACAACAGTTTATATAGGTTTTTACTTGAATTTTGATTATTTTGAGTGCAAAAGGCCATGGGAGCTGTTGGCAACAGTTTTTTTCAGCATCAGGGGTTGTTGGTGTATAGCTTACAAAAAAATTCACATGGATCTAATTATTCTTTTCATCCTGCTGTTTTCCTGAAGTCAGTAATGAATTCTGATAATGTGCTTTTATACATCCTTGATGAGGTATATTTTGGTTCTGTTATTGGCAAGCTCATTTAATCCATCTGTGATTAAGAGGTCTGGTTTCAAACTTGGAAAAAATATTTGCCAATTAAATATTCTCACTATTGTCTTTGTGTTTTTTAGTAGCTTGTTGCACAGGCCATCCAGTAGCATAGTCAAAGGCTGTGATGATGTACTTCCTGCATTTCTTGTTATAAGGT